>CAUYQG010080149.1:0-15693 GCA_963574415.1 Tarsius wallacei
GCAGTAGTGTTGAGGGGCGCCTTCAGGGACCAGGGTGTGGCTCATAGCATGGGGTGTCCCGGCAAGACCACATTTTTTTTTTTGAGCTGTAGTCTCACTCTGTCGCCCAGACTGAAGTGCTCCCGGCCACTGCAGCCTCGACCTGCTGGGCTCCAGCGATCCTTCCACCTCAGCCTCCCTAGTAGCCGGAATTACAGGCACGTGCTCCCATGCCCGGCTGATTTTTTGATGTATTGTAGAGATGAGGCCTCGCCAAGTTGCCCAGGTGGGTCTTGAGCCCGCGGGCTCAGGTAATCCACTCACCTCAGCCTCCCAAAGCGTGTGATTACAGGCTGAGCCACTGAGCCTGGCACAAGACCACATCTTATCCCACAGTCCGGAGCCATGGCCACGGTCACATCCTGGACCCACCCAGAGCCCAAACACTGTCTTAGGTTTAAGAGAGTAAGTCACAGCAGGCACAGTTGCTGACAACTGGGTAAAAGGGGTCCTGGGCAACTTTCCAGGCTCTAGATGGTTCTGATGAGAGGCCACCAATGAGAGTCAGTGGGACGTGCCACATCCCCCAAGAGGCATGGCGAGCAGGCCGCTGCACCCAGGCAGCCAGCCAGTGAATATTCATGTCAGCATTGGACTTGCAAATTCCAAGTGATTTAAATGTCATAAGCTGTGTGTGGATGTCTCGAGAGAAGAGCTGTCAGAACATGCATCTTGATCACCAGCGTTGTGGAGAAATGAGCAACTTTGTCCAGTCGTCCTGGCATCTCTGCCCCGAGCTCAGCTCTGGGACGGGTGAGAACCACGCTAACTGGGAGAGCTGCTGTCCCTGCCAAAGCACGTGGTCTATACCTATCCCACACTCCGCCTGCAGGCAAGTGGGTGTTTTGGGAAACAATTGTGTCCCCTTGGCAGGGAGGCCCCACCAGCAGCTTCCCACACAGGAATCCCGCATCCATGCCAGCTTCCAGTCTGGAAGGAGAAGTTCTAGAAAGCTCCTCTGTGCTTGACTCTTACTCAGGGCCATCTCCCTGATTATGCAGGGTAGATCATGGTGTTCTGGCTTCGGGGGAGGGAGGAGGGCGGAGGGCGGGGGGCAGCACACTCTGATCACCACCCTTGACCTGGGGGCTCAGCGCACGAGGGGGAGAAAGCTCTGAGTATGGGAGAGCAGCCAGGGAGGAGCAGTTTCCCTGGGAGCAGATAGTTACTCTATTTGTCTCCACAAAGGACTCACAGCCTGGGCACAATGGCTTGTCCGCATTCACTGCAGGTGGAGACTGAGCCAGCCAGGGCTGGGGGCTCTTTCACAGTTCCATTTTGCAGATGAGGAGATGAGGAGGCCTGGGACCAGGTCTGTCTGACCTCAAGTCTGCCCCTTGGCCCTGATGCCTTGTCCCCTCCCAGCAGCCTTCTGGGGCTCAGCAACTTGGGGAAACTGAGGCCCATTTTGTAGGTTGGGTGGGGGAGGGACAAGAGAGGAGGGTGCAAGGGCAGGATGCAGAGATCCGGGGTGAGAGGACCCCAGCGCCTGCTCCTAGCCTGTGCCCCTTCCCATGCACCCCAAGATCGGTACAGCTGGCTCTGTGCAGGAGGGTTTCCTGGTAGAGGCGGGGTCCCATGTGCCCTTCCTGGCTTCATTCTCTATCTTGTCTTTTAAAGTAGGTAGTTTGAAGTGAATAACTCACCCTTGACCTAGTGCAGCTGTCAGGTGCCTGTTCAGGGCTGGCCTGGGGTAGACACCAGCAGGCACGGTCCAGGTGCTGCCCATGTGGGACTGTAGGGTGGATGCCACCTTAACACCATGCTGCAGAACTTCCCATAAAAATGGCAGACTGCCCTGTCCACGAGCCACTCCTGACCTCTAAGCCTGAAACGTGGTGGGTCTGAGCCAAGATGAACCTTGACATGGAGCACATACCAAATCCTGGAGTTAGTAGGAAAGGGAGTGCTGCCGCGTCTCACTAGGACTTCTGCATGTCAAAATGATGGTATTGCGTGTATAGTTCCGTTTCTTTCCACTTTTTTAATGCAGCTACTAGAACATATTTTTAGAGACAGGGTCTTGCTTTGTCAGCCAGGCTGGAGTACAGTGGCGTCATCATAGCTCACTGCAGTCTTGACCTCCTGGGCTCAAGTGATCCTCCCGCCTCAGCCTTCTGAGTAGCTGGGACCACAGGCTCATTTTTTCATTTGTTGTGGGGACTCCTCATTTTGCCCAGGCTGATTACTAGAACATCTTAAGCCTCATGTAACCTGTATCCTATTTCTACGGGACTGTCTACCCCAGCCCCCACCTGGGAAGCATGCCTGTCCACATACAACAAGCTCTCGTGTGTCCTGGGGTTTTTTCCAGAACCTGCACAGCCCCCTCATGGAAGGGAACCCCCCTTGGGTGCCAGGCTCCCACTGGCTCTGGAGACCCCTTGTTGAATCCCCAGGTAGCCCTGAAGCGATGGGCAGTGACTAAGAACACACAAGTGTCCCATCAAGAAGGGTGACGTGTGAGCCAAAGGACAGAGCCCAGCTGCCAGCTCAGGGCCAAAACCTTGGGGGTGGGCAGCGAGGCCAGACCCTTCATGCCTCCACCCAGGGCTCAGGGACCCACGGCAGGGGATAGTACCTGGTGCTCAGAGGAGGCTGTGCAGGAGGGTCAGCCTGCCCCCGGACACCCAAACAGCCCATTCATGGTTATGCAGAATGCCTGGAGGCAGAAAGTGGGGGTCCAGGCCTGCAGGGAGGCTGAATGCCTCATCTGTGCTGCTCAGAGCCTGGCGGCAGCTCAGCCAGACCGCGTCTCCACAACAAAACCGGCGTCGCTGCCGCCAGCACGCTCTAGACCTAACAAATGAGCCAATTATGTCTTTGTGACAAACGCATTCTTAGCAGGAAGACTGGATTCTTTTGTGATGGGGAGTGATGCAGAGGGAGGGTCCTGCCCCAGGAGCAGCCACCCCCACACTGCCAGGAGGAGGCCAGGACCAGCTCCAGGTCCTCCCCAGGCGGGTAGGGGAGAGAGGAGATAAACAGCAGCTCCCGAGAGAGCGCTGAACATGCTGTGGCCCTGTCATGGCTGTGAGGTGGGGGGAGCAACCCCTGCTACCCCAAGGCACATGGCCAAGGCCTGCCAGCTACCAGTCCACCATCTCCTGCACAGGGGTCTGGTCTGAATCCCAATTCTGGGCTGTTTCTAGTCATTCCTTCATTACAGGAATAATCCTCAAAGCCAATAATCACCATCCAAATGTGCTAGTTTCCACCCTCCATGGAAGCCTTGCCCTTGGATGGTTTGGGGCCTCGGCCCTTCTGGGAGGTGCCTGGGTGAGGAGGCTAGGGTCTGCCCTGAACCTGGGTGCCACAGGCAGGGACACTGTGGCTGTGGGCTCTCTGCATGTGCCATGGGACAGGGCAGGGGGAGGAAGGGCATTTCCAGCCCTAGTCTGGGGTAGCCACAGGGTCCTGGGAGCTGGGAGGCCGACTTCATCTCAGACCCTCCATCTCCACCTCTGGGAGCAGGCACTACCTTCTCTGCAAGCCGGTGGCCAGTTTGTGGCTAGCTCCAGAAGCTTCCGTGCATCCCAGCCTAGACTCAGTGTTTCCAAGGGAGAGGATTGGGGGAGGAGGAGATGGCTGAGAGTTCCACCAGACAGCAGACAGGGAGCAAACCTCCAGCCATGTGATGGCAAGCCTTCAGGGGACTCATCTCTGTAATGAGGACCTGGGGCCCCAGCGTGTGGCTCCCAGTGAGCAGCCCAGGATGTTTCCCAGAGGGCTGGCAGTCCCAGGCTCGAGTACCACCTGGGTGGCAGGTGTGAAGCCAGATGGCCTGCCCTGTGGTCACCATGGGGTCCCAGGCCTTGGGCCTCTCAGAGTCAGGCAGCCACGAGGCGTTTATGTATTCAGGTGACTGTCCTGATTCTGATAGGCCAACAGCAAAACAGAAGCAAAGTCAGAACCAGCATACACACACGTGCATACAAGCATGCACACAGGCACACACACACAGGCCAAGTGAAGCCAGAGGATGCCTGAGTGGCCGTCTGCACGTGGCCGGTGCCCAAGGGAGCCTCAGGCCCCTCAGGGTTCCTCCCACACCTGCTTCTCACCGTGTTCACTGTCCTTTGATTTCCCACTCAAGTCTGAACCCACAGCAAAGAGCCAGTTCTTCTCTTTCAGGGTTTAAGGACATGCTGTGGGCGCTTCAGAAAGCCAGGCCTTAGGTCAGGCTCACTAATAAACTCTTTTCATGGAGATGGGATGCCATCATGAAGGAAAGCTGCCCCTGCCACCCTCTTCTGTCCCCGTTCTGCTCCCACCCAGGCCCCACAGGAGGCCTGGGGGATGCACCTGGCCTGCTGCTTCTGCTCCTGCTTGCTCCCCACTCCCTTCACCCCAATGGGTTGGGATTGTGATTTATTTATGCAGGGATGTTCCTCTCCAAAGGGAAATGGAAGAGGGACTAGCAAGTCACGAAGACATCCCCGTCTGGGGGCAGTCAGCCTCTGCTGTGTAACAGACAGCCCGGACGCAGTGCCTTTTAAAATGACTGTTCATCTGCTCATGACCCTGCAACTGGCCATGTGGGCTGGCTCCAGGGTATCATCCAGGTCATTCACGTGGCCTCAGTCCTCGGGCAGCCCCACTGGGCCAGCATAATGGCAAGAACATGGCCATCATGTGACCTCATGTGCCCACCTGCAGTGAGGTCTGAGTGTGGACCACAGGGTCCATGCCTGCTTCAGCTGCCCTGGGCCCCCAAGGAGACGCTGGAGAAGATGCTGTCCCTCCCTAGGAGCTGGGGTCCCCCTGCTTCCTTCCCCATCTACCAGTCACTAGGTCCCTCCTCAGACCTTCCGCATGCCTGTACCCCAATGCAGGCCACCTGCCCCCCAGCCCCATCCCAGGCTCTGCTGCCCAGCAGAGCAATCCTAAAACACAGGCGAGGCTGCTGTGCCTCCCACTACCCCTTCCACTGCTTCCCACTCCCAAGCAGCCCCAGGATCCAGCCTTGGTTAGCTGACCCCTGCCCTCCCAGCCCCCATGCCTCCCACACCCCTACACCATCTCACTTGCCCTTCTCTCCTTCCTCCTGGCCCACAGGTGCCCCTAGCCCTTGATTCTCTGGTTAAAGCTCCTTCCTCCAGAAAATAGTGTGAAAGTCGGACGAGGTGGGTCCAGACCATGGCACAATAGAGAGAGTGCTGGGGAGCACAGGATGGCTGGACTGTATGGGCCCAGGGGAAGGGGCAGGCAAGGTAGGTGTGGCCACTGAGTTCTGGAACATTCCTAGAAGAGTCTGGTGAACTCCCTGCTCAGGCCTGCAGCCTGCTGGGAAAAGACTGCAGCCGCGGGGCATGGCTCCCAGTCATCTCCCAGCTGCAGGCCTCACAACTGAGCCACAGGCAGGGCCACAGCGCAGCCACGTCCTGAAACCATCTTGGCTGCTGTGCATTCCCACATGATGGAAGGACAGACTATGGTGAGTGAGTCACAAGATGAGCTCCCAGCGACACCTGCGGCCAATGTCTGGGCTTGAGAGAGAGAGAGAGAGAGAAAGGCTTCCCCTGGAGCCAATCAGCCCCCTCTGGTTTTGGGCTCAGACGTCAAACCTTGCAGGGCATCTGCAGGCCTCAGCTGTGCTTGGGTTGGGAGGAGTGGTCCACGCACAGCCTCCCTCTATGCCCAGGGCCAGTGGGGAAAGGACTCCATGGAGGCCTGGGGCACGTGGGTCCTCGAGGAGGCTCTGGCCTCTGCTGCCCATGGCCACAGAGCTTGCGGGTAACCAGAGATCTCCATGACGAACCCTCCATCTGCTCCTTCCCGGCGAGTATGAGGACGGACACCCTGGGGGTCCATGCAAGGCCAGAGTCTGGTCTGCCTGTTTCTTCTCTGTTTCCTGACTCTGGAAACAGAGAGAGCCCCCAGCGCCCAACCGCTCACACACATGTGTGTGGGGAACTGTATCATCCATGCACTGAGCTGTTCATGGGTAGAAAACAATGCTGCTCACTGTTGGGACAAAAAGCCCTGGGGCTGTAAAGGGACCCACAGATGCGAACTCCTGTCACAGTGTGGCCTGTCAGGGCCCCAGGGGAGTGCGGGACTGGAGCAGGAAGAACAAGCTTAGTGGGAGCATGAGCCTACATCTGTGGTGTCAGGACAGGGAACCCTGTGTCCCGCTGTGGGTGCTCAGGGATGCTTGCCCTTCAGCACGACCATCTGGGCAGAGGCTGACACTCCAGAACTACACAGTCCACTGTCCAGGAGGGGCCTGGATCCAGGCGTGAAGCCCAGAGCACAGGCCTCAGGTGCAGGTCTCCTGAGAAGAAATGAGAACCTGACAGTGGCTGAGTCAGACGAGCCCCTCCCATGTTGGAGACTCGGGGTGGGACAGCTACTCTCAGCCTTCGCCCCCCATGCCACCACCTGCAGCCTCTTCCTGTGGTTGAGGACACTGGGCTCTGTGTCCATCATAATCAGATTCACCTATAGCAGGGCGGAGTGCTAATCCTATTGACACGCGCCGAGATTCTGGGTTGAGCCAGATGTCCCCAGGGACGCAGAGACCTGCTTTGCCAGTGGATGGTCATTAAACGCTGGGGGACAGGATATGCACCAAACTGCCCACACAATTACATGACCAGGACACACTGGAGCTTGTGGAGACCCAGTGGCCGGTGGCCAATGGGGTGGGAGCAGGGAGGGCACATCCTGCACACCCAGCCAAGGCACCATGCAGTGCTTTTCTAAATATACATTCTGACATGTGAAAGCAAATCCTGCCTGATTACCAGACCCAGCAGCGCAGTCTTGTCCCACAGCACAGGGCTTGGCACACACTCCCTGGAAGCCCACTGCCCGTGACTGCAGGTCTCCAGAGCTTTCCTGGCTTGGAGCATAAAACTTCTTTGGATGATTTGTTTGGCTTCTGTTGAGGGCATGGACTGAGGCTCAAAACACCCTGTGCTAAGTGAGTTGGTCCCATGTTTAATCTTTCTGAGTCACATTAGTGCCCTACATTTGAGAAAATGCAAACAAAAGGCTTAGCAAACTTGATTAAACTGGCACAAGTTTTCGTGGTGGGGGAGCAGTCGTCAGATCCTGTAGCCGGGGCCACCGTGTGAGACGGAGGACCAAAGTGGCCATTGCAGTCTGAGGGTGGGGACTGGTGCTGAGAACTTGAGCCCAGGGGGGCCCATGCAGCCATAATTCCTTGTCTAAGGCTCCTTCACGCTCAGATCTGTCAGGCAGAAATGGGGGCCATGGCTGGGCCAGAAGTCCCCACCCCGTTCACTGCCCTGTGAGGCTACCCATCCCAGCCAAGGATTTTTAAAGCCCCACTTGTGCTACTTAGCAGACACCTGTGGATCTGAACTTTCCAGTGGGCTTCTAGCAGACAGGCATTTGCCAACACAGCCAACAGCCTTGGAGCCCACAACTTAGAAAGACCAGGAAGGAACTGGCCGTCAGCTGCTGCCCTCAAGCAGTGAGCAGGGTGTCCACCCTTCACCATGGCTGCTGAGGGCTATGGACCACAGCCAGACTTTGGGGCCAGGTGTCTCAGAGTGCCCTGTGCAAGTGGAGGAGATAAGGTGAGGATGTCGGGAAGGCGGGCTCCTTAATCCAATTGGAGCCACTGGGCCGTCAGTGGTCGCCCAGCAGCCAAGCAGTGCCAGGCCTGCCACACAGCTGGGCACAGACAGGATGTGGCTCCTGGAGGCTCCTGCTCTGACAGATTCTTGCTCAGACAGCAGCCGCCGCGGTTCCAGCCACCCACATTCGGGACTGCTGGTGGCAGAGAGGGGTGGGGACAGTGCCAACTGGGAGGTTACAGGACTCACCCACCCCGCCTCAAGGGAGGAGGCTCCAGAGGCCTTCTGAAAGATTGGGCCCTCACTCCCAGCTGGCTTGGGGTCCCCACATGGTGCTGTGCTGCTGTCCATGGTTCTGAACGTCCAGGCTCCCTGGGGCATGGAGTTCTCCTGCCTCTGAATCCAGTAACTCTGGGCCAGTCTCTCCCAGACATTTCCAACCAGAAGAGCAGCACTCAGGGACCAGGGTGGAGAAGGGGACAAGGGAAGGAGAGAGACGTGGACAGAGGCCACAGGATGCTCAGTCCCAAGGGCCACCTTGAGCCATGGCCTTGAGGCTAGATGCTCTCAACTTGGCGGTAAGCCACAGAGAGCAATGCCCTGGGAAGGGGGAGGCACGTGCCGTGAAAGCATCACTTGAGGATAAGGACTCAACTGGCAGATGGTCAGTGACAAGTGAAGTGAGAGCACAGGTTGTGGGGGCGGGGCCTGGGCTCTGGGCTGCACCTGGGTTTCTCCATCTACAAAGTAACGGTGACTATGGTCTCTGCTTCCCAGGTGTGCCACATGCTGCAAAGTGGTGCACATGGAGTGCAAGGCAGGCATCTGGCTCTGGCAAAGCTCCCAGGATGGTTAGCTAGAGGGTGTCATGTCAACCAGAAAGCAGACGTCGGAGGGGTTTGCTCTATTTCTTACATTGAGCCAAATCTACACATATGAGCCATGTGATGGAGGGAAGTGTGGACTGGGTTGTGATGGGCCAGTTCTGGCCACAAGCTGCGCCTCCCGGCCTGTGCCCTCCCCAGGGAGGCCTCTCAGACCCCACGGTGACTATGCCAGCCCTCCAGTCAAATTCCCCATTCTCTCTCTGTCCTTTCCCCGCCTTGAACATGCAGGCTCAGAAATGCTGGCAGGTGTCCATGCCAGGTCTGCGGTCACTGTGACCACAACATGTCACTTGACATGCTGAAGAAGCCCAGGCCCGGCTCTGAGTCCAGGAGTCTGACCTCACAGCCGATCTGTCTTGCGTTCAGGGCTCTTGTCCACTGTGAGTCGTGTGTGTCCCTGCTGGGCAGCAAATCCCACAGCCTTGGCTTCCAGCAACATCTAAAACCATGCTAAGAATGGATGGGTGCCTCTGAGAAGCCTGATGAGGGATGACCGGGGACAGAGAGTGGGCCTGAGGAACAGGACAGCGTCCCAGACCAGCCACTCCGGAACCTTCTAGAACAAGGTCGCTCCACCACAACCCTTATGCTTTAAGTCTTCTCCCCAGAAACCTGCACAAGAGCCCTCACCTCAGGTGTCTCAGAAACTGACCCCCTGAATGGCCACTGCTTTTTCCTCTTCCCACGCCAGAGTCTGCATGGCTCTTCTCTGAAGTCAGAGCTGCCTGGGATGGCTTCAACTCTGGTGGGCTGTGACACCTCAGAAGACCCCTGTTGCTCTCTGGGCTTGGCATCCCACCTTTACATGAAAAGAGACCACCAGGAACCCCCAGTGCTCCCAAACTCCAGGTGGCCATGGTGACCCTGTCACAGGATGCGTCACAGGAGAGGTGAACTGAATGCTCTATTTTCAACATTGTCTCTGCATAGGCAGTGCACAAGGGGGTCCTGGCTTCAAGAGAACATCCTGGAGCCACCCAGCTGCCCCCACTCCCCAAGTCCCTGCAGTGGGCTCCTCCAGAGAGCCCCGCAGGGTGTACTTATCTGCATGAAGAGCCATCCCAGGCCGTACATGGCTCTTGGTTATCCCGAACCTGCTATCACCCAGTCTGTCTGTAGGGTGCTCTGCGTATGGGGGTCATGACCTAATGGCAGGCATGTGAGTTGTTCCCGAATCTTCACTATTTCAAACAATCCTCCACCAGCAGCCCTGGCACACAGCACTCTGAAATGAACCATGGTGTTGCTCCTGGCCTTAGAGTGATAGGAAAGGGGTGAGGGGGTACTACCCTGGAGTGGGCCCTGCACAGTGCGTGCTGCCTCACAGAGGCTCTCCTCCGACTAGAGTGTGCCTATGAGGTCAGAAGAGGCTGCTCAGGCCTATGGATTGGTCATCTGCTCTCTGGGGAGGGGCAACCCCACCAGCCCATGAGGCCTCTTCTCCTGCCTCACACAGCAGCCGCATGGCCACCTCACAGCACCCCGGGTCTTGCAAGCCTCCTGAGTGGCCCATGAGCTGACCCATCCCACTGGCCCCTGGCTGTGGGGCTGGAAAGCAGCTCTGAGTCGGTGCCCCTTTATTTAACATAATGGGGTTCATTAGAGAGAAAATGGCGATTCCTTATCAGTGGGAGGATCGGGGTCCAGGCTGGCAGTCTCACCTGCATGCTGTGTGCTGGGTGCACTCACCTGCCCCACCCTTGTCCACTGCCAGGCCCAGACCCACCGCCCCATTCCAGGCACCCTGGCATCCCCCACAACAGAATCACCAGCGGGGAGGGCAGGAGCCACCTACATCCCCCCAGCAGGCCCCAGCATAGCTGTCCCCATTTCCCAGGCGTGCCCTGTGTACCCATCCCCCCTCCCCACTCAACTCCTTCACTCACACCCCGGAGACAGTGATCAGGATCCCAGGGAGTAGCATCGACGCTCTGGACCTGCTCAAGGTCACAGCTGATTGGTGGACAAGCCAGGCTCCACATCCACACTTCAGCGCCTGCGCCCAACCCCAGGGGCTTGGCCACTTCCCAGAGCACCCCCTGCCACTCAGGCATTGTCAACTCAGTGCCAGAGCCCTGGGGCCATGAAGCGGGATGTCTTGGAGAGGAAGCCTCACCTCCAGGCCACCAGGCTGTCACATTCAGACATCACTGTCCTCCACCAGGGCCCTCTGCGCCAGTACACTCACCCCCAACTTCAGAGACCCAGCTGCTGAGACCTACAGCCCAGGCTGCCCAGCTACCCAGGTGGCTCCAGGCAGAGTGGCGCAGCCAACTCCTGCCACCTGAGGGCGTGAGACACAGAGAGAGACAGAGAGAGAGAGAGGCAGAGACACAGAGAGAGATACACACACACACAAAGAGACAGAGAGGCAGACTCAGATGGAGAGATAGTTACACAGAGACACAGAGAGAGACAGAGACACAGAGAGGCAGACTCAGAAGGAAAGACAGAGTCACACAGAGACAGAGAGAGAGAGACAGAGAGACAGGCTCAGAGGGAGAGACAGAGTCACACAGAGACACACAGAGAGACAGAGATACAGAGTGAAAGGCAGACTCAGAGAAAGTCACACAGAAAGACAGAGACACAGAGAGAGAGGCAGAGTCAGAGGAAGAGACAGAGACACAGAGTCACACAGAGACAGAGATGCACACATACAGAGGGAGACAGGGACATAGAGACACTCGAGCTGTGTCGCTTACTTGGGTGTCATGCTGAGCACTGCGCCTCCTGCCTCAGAAGGACACAGACCACTGGACCCTCGCTGACACCAGCAGCTCCTCCCACAACTTCTACCACAGGTGGGGCTCATAGTCCCCACCGACTTCCCTGCTCTCGACCGCATCTCTCCCCTGCCACTTGGAATTGCAAATCAGGTGGTCTCAGGGCACAGCCCACCAGTGTCCCCCGGAGTATTGGGCCAGGTGGCTCTTCTCTCTTTAAAGGCAAATCAGAAGGTGCCATGTGTGCTGTGGGATCCGGGTCTCAGGCACTCTGCTTATGGCCCAGTGTGACCTCCAAGCTGGTGGAGTCCATTAGACAGTGTCTCTGGAGGCCACCCTGTGGGGCTGGGACTGGGACACTGTAGACTTTCCCAATGAGCCTGCTCACTATCCATGAGCCCCTGCCTTTCTGCTCGTCGTGGTGGCATGGGCTGCTCCCCACTGTTGAGGACAAGAAAGGGGACACAGGCTAAAGCCCCTGGTCTGAGCTGTGAGTCCCTCCCCACATCCCGGTGATCCTGAGTCAACTTCAGTCTCCAGAGTGGAGAACCAGAAGGGCAACCTTCCCTCTGCAAGTCAGTGCTGGCCCCGGCCTCGGTCCCCACGAACACATGGCACCGCGGCAGCCTCTGGTCGGGGACCTGCAGAGAGGGGCCTCCTCTCATGGCCTCCAGGAACCTCAGGACCAAGGGCCTGTACTTCCTCCACTGGGGGAGCGACTGGGAGCCTGGGGCCAGGCCCTCCAATCCATATGCCCCAGGGGTAGCTATTTTTGCTGCCTATGCTCAGTGATGTATGGTATGTTAAATGTTTTGACATTTAAAATCTGTGTTGGATACATTTGTGTGTTTAAATTATACCCGGGCTGCAGTGACTCACAGGGAGTTGATTCTGTCTCCCGGGGCCGGGCTGGTCACCCCTGTCCCCCCATAGCTCCTAGCGTGAGAAGAGGAACTTCCCACCTGCCCTCATCTTCCTCAGCACGGCGTCGTCCTGTGGAAGGTGGGCTTCAAACAAAAAACAACAGAGATGGGGGATGGAACCCCACTCAGAAAGGGCAGGACAGACTTCGGCCTATCCAGGTTCAGCAGTACGGCTCTCAGGGGCCCACACAGGAGACAGGAGTGACAAGCACTGGGCTGGCTGGAGACGCAGCCTCCTGGGGGTCTAGAGTGACCCCTCTCCATGTTTGTTCTCATGGCCTGTTGAGCAGAGCTTCGCTCAAATGGAAATTAAACGTAACTCAGGCCACCTCCTCCCTGAAGGCCTCCGAGTCCTCCTGAGTGGAGTCTGAAGCCGCCATGGAGGTGAACGAGATCTTCAGAGGCACCTCTGCTGGTGCTAGAGGGTTCCAGGGAGGGAATCTGCCAACATTTCAGCACCCTCTGGCACCACCCGTGGCTGCCCTGGGTCTCGCGGTTGGAGTGGTCCTCTCCAGGGGTGAGGCCATAAGTCCTCCCTGCAAGACACCAGCGGTGCTCTCTGGGTGAGAGGAGGCCAGGAAGGCGGTGGCATGGATCCCAACCCAGGAAGTCTTGGGGGTAGATACCCCCGAGCTTCCTCCTGAATTGCAGGGCCAGTGTGGCCACATCTCCAAATACAACCCAGGCCTGCTGGGATGTGAACTCAGCAGGAGTGTCCCAGCAGCTCAGCAGACAGGGCTGCAGCCTCCACTGGGAGGGATCTCCTGCAGGAGTGAGCCCCAGGTGCCAGGGCGAGGCGGGAGAAGCTCCTCAAGGTGGGGTGCGGACTCAGCTCCCAGGTTGTGCTCCATCAGAGGCAGGACCATATCATCCTGGCTCCTTCCTACTGGGCGATGTCCACTGCAGTGTCCATTCCTGCCCTGAGCAGCTCTAGTCCCAGGTCAGGAGGCTGTTGGGGGACTCACCAAGGTGGCAGAGTCTTAATGTCTTCCGAGTCAGGATGGGTAGGGACAGGCTGAGGGTGGAGCTTGGAACAGGTGGCCGGAATAGCCTGTGTCTGCCAGGCAACCTGGATGAGGCAGGACCTTCTGAACTTGCCCAATGGCCTCTCACATCCAGGCCCTGAGCCCCCAGCCAGGCTGGTACCCAGGGTGGGCATCCAGGATGTCTCCTGTGTGGGTCTGACACCAGCCCTCCTCTCCTTCAGGTCAACACCTTCATGTCCTTCGTGTTCCCCATGGTGGTCATCTCAGTCCTGAACACCATCATCGCCAACAAGCTGACCATCATGGTGCGCCAGGCAGCTGAACAGGGCCAGGTGTGCACAGTGGGTGACCAGCGTGGCACATTCAGCATGTGCATCGAGCCCGGCCGGGTCCAGGCCCTTCGGCACGGCGTCCGCGTCCTACGTACGTAGTCCCTGGGCCCCCAGGGCAGGTGGTGGCTCAGGGGTCAGCAAAGGCAGCAAGCACTGCCTCCCAACCAGGGCAAGGTTTAAAGACATCAGATGGCACCATCAGGCCCAGCTACAGGGGTGCTGACTCCTCCCAGTGGCAGGGGAGTGCCACTGTGCACCCCACCCATCCTCCATCCACCATCCCTCCACTCACCATCCATTAATCCACCATCCATCTATCGATTTATCATCCATCCATCCACCCAACCATCTATCCATCTACCTATTCATCCACCCATCCCTGTACCCATTCATCATCCACACACCCATCCATCCATCCATCCATCTATCCATTTATTCACTTATCCACTCACCTATCTATCCATCCACTCATCCACTCATCCATCTCCATCTATCTATCTACTCATTCATCAACCCATCCACCCATCCATCCATTCACCCATCCCCCATCCATCCATCCATCCATCCATCCACCCATCTATCCATTTATTAACTCATTCATCTGTCCATCCACCCATCCCTCCATTGACTCATGCATCCATCCATCCATCCTTCCATCTACCTATCCATCATCCATCCATTCATCCATTTATTTATTTATCCACTCATCTACCCATCCATCCATCCATTCACTCATTCACATTCACTTCCTCACTCATTCAACACATCTGCTGAGTGCCAGCTCACGGACATGAGGGCAGCAGACACAGGGTCAGCCCAGCATGGGGAACAGGGGCTCCACTGGGGAAGCAAACACACATAGCAGGCACGTTGGATAGGGATGACCTCGAAAGAGAAAACAAGACCCTATGACTAGATCGGCAGCCAGGAGGGGCTCTCAGAGCAGGTGGTGTCCTAAGCAGGGACTAGGAGCAGGTCTCAGTAACAGGGCTTTGGGCACAGGGAATGGCTAGTGCAAAGACACTGTGGTAAAAGGGTGCATGGGGAGCAGATGCAGACCCTGCCATCCACATGGGCCTCTGAGAGTGTAACAGGAAGTGACTCAGGGGAGGCTGAAGCCTTCACTCCTGAGACTCATGTCTTCTGTCTCATCTGCCTAAAGCACTTAGCTGGGCTATACCCGACCCTGGCCCATGTTCAGGGCTTGTTCCAGGTTATAGCCCTGGATCACAGGGTGTGGCTGCATGGCACGTCACTCCGAGAAAGGCTGGCCCTGGAGTTCAGGCCTTCCTTGTTCATGGGAGTCACCGGGGGCTTTGGACACCACGCACGCCAGAGGTGTCTCCTGTGACGAGGGCGCCTCGTCCCCTCCCTTGGCACCTGGCCCAGGCCTCCTTGAGGCTTGCCCTGGGGAGGGGCCTGAAGGCCATGGTTGGAGGGGCCCACGCCGGAAATAGGTAGGGCATTCCTGTCCCCAAGTAGTGCTGTCTCCAGAGATGTCATCTGCTGACACCTGTTGCATCTGGGGGCAGCTACATCTGTCATCCATGATACAGAGGCCAGAGTCCACCCCCAGGAGGCCACCGCTGGTCCTTGTGCCTGGACTGCCCCTCCCAGCCCATCACTGTCCTGACCGAGTCCCTGCCTACCCCACCTTGCTGTCTCCTTGGTAATAGATCTTGCCCACTAGAAACACCCAGAGAGTCAGAGGCAGCCTCTCCCTTTCCCGGGTGAGGACATCAGACAGGCCAGCCCTGCGGGCTCTGTGGGTCAACGTCCATTTGTCTGCCTGTCCACCTGTACCCTCGGCAACTCTGGGAGAGCAGGGTGGGCTGCCCTCAAGAGGGTTTCACACTGTGTGTGTTTCAGCTGAGAACACTGGTGGATTCTTGGGGACCTGTCCGAGGGCAAGTGGTCACTGTGTGTCTGCCCCACAAATCCCCATCGTCAGCCTCCCTGAAGGCCCAGCTTACCTCCAGGACAAGTTCTGGAGGCGTTGCCCAAGGCTCTGTTCATACCCTCAGCAGGGGAGGGCTCCCTAGGACCAAGAGAGTCCCGAAAAGAGAGAGGGGGATGGGGCACAGAGAGGGGGACAGCACAGCTGCGCCTGGGGCCCTCTTGCCCCCGCCCCTGGCCCCTGCCGGCCCCCCCCCGGCGGGGCCCCCCGGGGGGGCGCCCCCGCCGCGGGGGGGCGCCGGGCGGGCGGGGGCGGCCGGGGGGGGGGGGGGGCGACGGGCGCCCCCGCCGCCC
>CAUYQG010080151.1:0-10172 GCA_963574415.1 Tarsius wallacei
CTCCCAAAGTGCTGGGATTACAGGCTGAGCCACCAAGCCCAGCCAACTTTAACTCTTAAATGTAAGCCCTTGTCAAGGAAAAGATACCTGGATGGAGAGTGACACTTCAAGGACCCAGGAAAGGGTCAGGGGAGGGGGTGAGGCAGGGCCTCCACACCACTTCCCACAGCCAAATGTCCTTTCCCTCTGGATCCCGCTTCAGCTGTCCTCTCAAACCTGTGTCCAGGAGGGCGTTGGGAGAGATAGGATCTTGGCATTTCTGCCACTCCCTTCCCACCCCAGGAGGAGCACAGTGCTGATGTTGACAGGCCACGCCCCTCTCACTTCTTTCTGCCTCCCTAACAGTCTCAAGACTTGGGGGGGTGGCAGCTGTGGGCGCCCAGTTCGTTCCCTGTCCCTTCCTTTTGGACATACAAACTCCAGGGTGGTCCAGGACACTGCTTGGGGTGCTTCCTGCCCACCATGGGGTAGGGAGGGATTGGCTTACTCCATGAGATGCCTCTGAGGCCCCAACTGAGGCCATAGGAATGAGGGTAGGAAAGCTATGTGTGTGGGCATTGGGGAGCCTTGAGGGTGGGGGGTCTAGGCGAGACCAGGCTTGCTGAGTCCCCCAGCAGGTGCCCCCTGCTCCCTCACACCCTCCACCTCTTTCTCTTCCTTCCTGGTCCCTGGCCCCCAGGTGGCTGACTGTGCCATGCACCAGGTGTGACAAGCCATGCTTGTCTCAGAGATGCCAGGGAAGGACACAGGGTTGGACAAGCCCCTGCCCCCCAAGGTCTCTTCCTTGGCTCACACTCCCTTTTCCAGGCAGACGCCACTCCCCTGGTCCCTCAGCCCCTTCCTCCTAGTCCTGTCTTTCTCCTCCACACGGCACCTTCCTGATTCCTGGACCCAGCCCACAGCTAGCAGGATGGTGAAGTGCCAGGGGCCATGCTCTCTCCTGCCCCCCAACCAGTGCCAGGCCCTCCAGGGTGCTCCACAAAGACACGTCCTGTCTGTCTCTGGGCTGTTGGTGGATGCCCAGGTGCTCAGAGCTGTGGAAGGGGAAGGAGTAAGGGAAGGAAGGGCTTCCACTTGGGACCCCTGTGTCCTGCTGGTTCCTCTGTGCAACTGCATTCCCACGGCCCATTTCCCACTGGAAGGGAGGCCTTACTCCGGCAGGAGAGGGCAGGACCCGTGTCTGTTTCACTGGCCTTGGCACCTCCTGTTTCTGACAGCGCTGGGCACACACGTGGGAACTCGACAGCATTGACTGAATGGCTGAATAGTAGTAATTGGCTTCCATCCCAAGTGTTGGGGTGCTGTCTGTGCAAGGTGGTTCTTTGAGGGAACAGGAGTTGCGGGAGGTGTACAATGAGGACAGAAATGCATCCTTGCCATGGACGGGTCACTTTTAAAATGTGGACAGTGAATGAGCACGACCCCACCCCCCACGTCACACTCCAGCCCTGACCCAGCACAGCTGGTGGAGAAGGAAATCAGTCAAACCGGCCATGGGACATTGTGTTGCCCAGAGTGAAGGGGGTGGCTCGGGGCTGGTGGGAGTGCAGGGTGGCCCGGAGCTCCTCTGTCCAGAGTTCCAAGTGGCGTCCCTTGGCCTGACCCACCCTTCCCCTGGCCTGCAGGTGGGTCCTGTACGAGGAGCCCAACTACCGTGGCCGCATGTACGTGGTGGAGAGGGGCGACTTCCGCAGCTTCTCCGACTGGGAGGCCCACAGCGCCCGGGTGCAGTCGCTGCGCAGGGTGGTCAACTTCTTCTAACCAGGCCCGCCCTGGGGACAGGAGAGGCTCCGGGGACAGGGGTAGCCCCTGGCGGCCTCACCCAGGCGCTCGGACTGCGGACAATAAAGGTCCTGAAAGTGGAGCCTGTGAATGCTTTTTGGCCCCTTGGGAGAGGGGCTGGTGCTTGGGGATGGGCTGGGAAGGTTGGGGAGGGCACTGAGGCCCCTTAGGGCTGCTGGGGACCTGGGAGGGCATGGAGTCCAACCCCTTCAATTGACGCAGAAAAGCCCTCTCCCAGAGTAGGGTGACAGACCTCAGGTTGAGCACACTGACCTTGGGTGGAGCCAGGACAGGCCCAGTATGCTTTCTCCCAGCCCAGGGCCCCCCTGGGCCAGTGAGTGGGGAGTGAGATCTGAGAAGTGATGGGGAAGAGGGACGGGGGCTGAGGGGGGGTGAGAAACAATGTGGTGGGGGCAGGAGGCTCCAGGATGAAGGGCAGAGGCCAAGGGGGAGGGCAAGGGCAAGTCGGGAGGGGAGGCGTGGGGAGGGCGAGGATGGAGGGCAGAGGACAGGGATCCACGGCTGGCTGCAGTGACTGAGGAAGATCTCTCCAGGCTCTGCCTCCCCCGCTCAGCATCCTGGGGCTGCCAGGCCATGTGGGCTGCTCGGTGGCCAAAGGCCTGACCCAGAGTTTTGTGTGTCTGGATCTCTGGATTTGGTCCTCTCTGCTCATCTTGGCCTCGGAGTTTCTCAGGGAGGCCCTTCTGCAAGAATGGGATGGCCCCAGGACAGACCCCTCCCCGTGAAGGGAAGCCAGAGGGGGTGGGGATGGGGCTGCATGAACAGGTGGGCTCCATGGGAACAGAGGGGCTTTCAGAACAGAAAGGAGCATGGAGGGCATCTGCTCCAACCTTCAATGCCCATGAGTGGCAAGGCCCTCCTGGGTGACCCGGGGGTCCAGGTGCACTCGGCAGCACCAGGTTCCAATCTATGGAAATTTCTTGGGGCATGGACCCTCTCCGGGACAGTGGGTCCACCTGATAGGAGCAGGCTTGAATCTGGAAGGGGCCACCCCTTCCCCAGGGGGAGGGGGAGGACAGAGAGGTGGGAGAAGCCTGTCCTGGAATGAAGGCCCAGGCAGTGGAATTTCTGGGACTGGGAGGGTCCATGCCCCTACTCCCGACTCCATCCCCACCCACACTTCTGGATCCAACTATCGAGAGAAGAGGTCCCAGGAGGAGGAACTTGTGGTCACCGGGGGTGGCCCAGGAACTCCACCCCTCAAGCATCCTGAATGGAGACTGCAGACATGGTTAGGCTGCACCTGGTGAGGAAACCTCAGCTGACCCCAGGAAGAGGTAATGCTTGGAGTCCTCTGGGCTTCAGAAGAACACAGGGGCACTGGCCCTGAGGGTGGGGCTCGTGGATGTGAGGGACCCCAAGATGTCTGCAGCCACCTGTGCCGGATGTGTGAGGGATCAAGGGGGTGGGACGAGCGAATAGGTCAGATTGTCCACAGCGTTCTGATCACAGATCAGGCTCCTGGTCCAGCCTCCCTAGACTGTGATCCCAAGGGTCCTCCTCTTCCCAGGTGGCTCCTGGCTGCCCCCTCGGTCCCCCAACCCCTCCTCACCACACATCTTGCTCCAGTTTTTTGAGTAGGCAAAGGGGATCCTGATTGGGAAGCATCCCCTCCAGGCTGGCCACTTGCCTCATGATCCCCGTGGGAAAGTACACGAACCCTGAGACTAATATTTGAACTGGAATTGGGACATGCTGGCAGTCTTTTGGGGGGTTGATGGAGCCAGGAGCTGAGGGAAGGAAAATAGTGCTCCTGAGAGAAAAACAGTCTCAGGGGCTGATTCTGGGCCAGGGTGTGGAGGGAAAGGCAGAACTCTAGTGAGTGTGGGGGTACCCCTTCCCACTTCCTGGGTATCATCCAGCCTCCTCCCCACTCCCCACTGAGAGAGAAATTTAAAAAGGAGAATCACGTCAGGCACAGTGGCTCACACCTGTAATCCCAGTACTTTGGGAGGTGGAAAGGATTACCTGAGCTCAGGGGTTCCAGACCAGTCTGGGTAACTTGGTGAGACCCTGTCTCTACAATAAATCAAAAAATTAGCCAGGCATGGTGGCACACACCTGTAGTTCCAGCTACTTGGAAGGCTGAAGTGGAAGGACCACCTGAACCCAGCAGGTTGAGGCTGCAGTGGCCGTAAGCATCCCACTGCACTCCAGGCTGGGTGACAGAGTGAGACCCCTACTCAAAAAAAAGAAAAGAATCATGAAAAGTCATCCAACTCACCCAGGACAACGCCCCTACCAAGAGCTGAGTAGCAAAGATATAGGGTCCCCATGATTGCCGTGGGACCCCCCCTTAGGCTGCCCCAGAACAGCAGAGGCCGAGTCAAGGTGTGACACCACCAGGTGACCATCCACCCCAACCAGGAAAGGGGAAGGGGCTCTCTTAGGCCATCTGGTTGATAGCATACCCCAAATGCCCCAGCCTCACCCCCTTTCTCCTGCCAATCACAGAGAATGGAGCCCCAGAAGCTACCTCTGCTGAACCGGGGAGTGGCTGTCAGAGCAGTGGCTGCGCCAAGCAGACCCTCCCTCTTGCGAAGGTTCAGATCAAGGACTGGAAGAAACCAACATGAAACTAGCCACAAACAGGCGCTTTTCCCAAGTTCAAATCTCTGAGCCTAGAACCCATTGACATATAAATGCACCATCACCACTTCTGAGTCAGAAAGAGATGATTTAAAAGCATGTCTTCTTTTTCATTTCTCTGCCAGTTTGCTAGGGAAATGGAGCTTCCTGTGCGGGTGTATCTGCCGGCAGGAGGCCCACCCTACCCGTGGTCAGTGCCTGCATAATCTCCCCTAAACAGCCGCCATCCAACACCCCCACACCTCCTTAATCAGCAGCATCCTGCAGGCCTCAGGCCCCTAAATCTCAAATTCCTTCGTTCACAGTTGATCATCATGATGATGATATTAACAAACATTTATTGAGCACTGACTTTATGCCAGGCTCTGTAGTAGGTGGAATCTGTGTAATTTTACTTATGATGTATGGTTAACACCAATATAACGATACACTTATTATCACCACTGTACAAATGAGGAGAGTTAGACACAGACAGGTTAAGCAACTTGCCCAAGGTCCCACAGCCATCAGGATTCAAACCCAGAGCTGGCAGTCTAATCCCTTTGACCCTAATCATACATTTGCATATGTAGGTATATTTTTGGCATGAACTTGGAGCAAGCCTAAGCTTTTCCAGGCCTGAGATCCTGCCCTGTGAAATGAGTGCAGTCATATCTGTTGTACCAACTATATACACTTACAGAAGCCAAATAAGTAATCCATGAAAAGGTGCCAGGTGAGTATTCATTACTTTTTTTTTTTTTTTTTTTTTGAGTTGGAGTCTCACTCCGTTGCCCAGACTGGAGTGCAGTGGCATGCTCCCGGCCACCGCAGCCTCGACCTGCTGGGCTCCGGCAATCCTTCCGCCTCAGCCTTCCAAGTAGCTGGAACTATAGGCACGCGCTACCACGCCCGGCTAACTTTTGATTTATTGTAGAGACGAGGTCTCGCCAAGTTGCCCAGGTGGGTCTCGAACCCGCGGGCTCAGACAGTCCACTCGCCTCGGCCTCCCAAAGCTCGGGATTACAGGCTGAGCTACCGAGCCCGATCCATTACTTATTATTTTTTTTTAATTTTTTGAGTTGGAGTCCAGACTGGAGTGCAGTAGCATGCTCCTGGCCACTGCAGCCTCAACCTGCTGGGCTCCGGCAATCCTTCCACCTCAGCCTTCCAAGTAGTTGGAACTACAGGCACATGCTACCATGCCCAGCTAATTTTTTTTATTTATTATAGAGACGAGGGCTCGCCAAGTTGCCCGGGTGGGTCTCGAACCCACGGGCTCAGGCAGTCCACTCGCCTCGGCCTCCCAAATGCTGGGATTACAGGCTGAGCCACCAAGCCCGGCCGTGAGCATTCATTGTTAGTAGTAAGTGGTCCTCAGGGAATCAGGGAAGAGCAGCTGTGTCATAGGAGAGAGGTTAATCTGGCTCCAGATTTCAGCTTGATTCTCACTCTGCCACCCACTAGGATGGGACATTGGACAAGCCACCGCTCTGTGCCTCAGCGTCCTCAGGTGTGCAGAGAGAGTAGTGATACTACCCCTTCGCAGGGAATTAATTTCTGGGGAATTAAATGGGAAGCACTGGGCCCCCACCAGCTGCGTCTAGCTCCCTGGGGGTCAGGGGAGGAGCCAGACCCAGGAGTCCTTCCAGGAGAGTTCCAGAGGTTTCTCCTGAACTTTTCCTCTCTCCCCAGCACTGAGAAGTAGCAGCACCTCATTAACTAGTGATTTAATGCTTCTCAAATAGGCTTTGTGCTCCTGGGTGACCTCCCCCTCACCCCAGCCCCCTGCTCCCTAATCTGTCAGCAAATCTGCTTTTCCTCTGAAAGAATAAAAACAAGATTCCCACCAAAGAGCTTGTGGGCAGGTTTGTAATTTATCTGAAGTTGGTCCAGGGGTCGATGGACCGAGCCACACATGCCTCACATAGTTCCGTCTCCCTCTGTGGTTTGGAGAGCTGGGACTTTCACAAAACCATCCCCCCTCATGTCCTAGGCCCGAGGTCCCCCTGCCCCGCTGGCCCCCTGCTGACGTCTGACCACAGGAAAAATATTCCCTTTGAACCCCCTGCAGATGTTCCTCCCACCAGCCAAGGGCTGACCCAAGAAGGCTCTGTGGGCTCCTTCCCCTTCCTGGGCCTCCCTCCCCCTGCCTATACCCACACCCCCAGCCCTGTGGGCCACCACATTCTTGGCTGGAGGCTTCCTGTCTCTCGCCTCTTCAACCCACTGGAGAGGACTCGCCTTCAGAGCAGGGGCTGTGCCCCACCTAGCTATGCTCCCCTCAGAAACCCACAACAGATTTTCAATCAAAACCCGTTGAATGAGTTCAAGCCCACCCAGGGACACCAAAAATAATAAATAAATAAGAATAAACCCAAAGCAAAACAAGCACATAACTTGTTGAACGAGATAATTTTTAAAATTTATCTCCAAAGTTTCGGTTTGGGAAGATGACAAAGCCCTTAGAGACAGATGGTGATGGCTGCAAAACACTGTGAGTGCACTTAATGCATTCAGCTGTCCACTTCAAAATGGTTAAGATGGTGAATTTTATGTTAAGTGTAAACCCCCCCCCAACATACAATTTAGGTTCTTGTTGCTGAGGTGCTCAGGGCTGTTGGGACATAATTTGAGCATCAAAGACCCTCCCTGGATCCTGGGGAACCTTGTGGGTCTCACCTGCCCACACATGCCCCGCACCTCCCTTTACCTGACCACAAGCTGTCACCCACTCACTGATTCCTCGAGGCTCTTGGCTGTGACTGCTGAGGAAACTGATATGATGAGGAAACATTCCTTCAGCCGGGCCATTTGTCCCAGTGAGGGCCTGTGCCTAACCCCACCTTTCCAAACCCCAGGCCCTGATAGCCTCTGGTCTGGGGACAGCCGGTCTGGAGACAACCGGTGACGCAGGAAGGAGTGACTTGTGCAGTGTGGCTTGTGAATCCTGCCCTGTGCGTTTTTTAAACAGGCTCTTGACTTCCTTGCCCTGTGGCTAGGCCCACGCTGGAATCCGTGATTTAAAACAATCTCGTGGAATCCAGCAGCGGCCTTTCCGTGTGTTTGCTGTGTGTGTGCGCGCTTGCCCTGAGTAGGGAGGACGACTGAGTGGCTAGTGCTAAGTCTGCTCCTGGTCCACACCTGCCCTGAGTCCTCCAGGGCTGTGCTTCCTGGGCAGGGGTAGGGTGGGGATAGAGGCAGAGGGTGGGGGTGGGGCGTGGCAAGCCATGAACCTCGAGATCCGTTTTCAACCTGGAGAGGATTTAGTGCTTGTGAGGAATTGCTCTGGTAGAGACTCAGCAGGTTATGGGGGCCTGCAGGACCCTCTCCACTCACCCTGGCCCCCAGCTCCCAGAGAGGGAGATCCCACCAGTTGGGTCAGATCCGCTGAAGTGGTTGTTTCCTGGGTCCCATAGAGGTAGAGTGGTCAGACCGAGGCCTAGCAAGGCTGCCCCTGGGTGCCAGGCCCAGGGAGCAGGGCAGCACGCCCATTTCGCAGGTGTGCCCAGCCTAGCCCTGGGGCCTGGAATTCCTAAATCATATGGACAGACATTCAGGACAGTAGGAATGGGCACTGCCCATCAAACGACAGACAGAGGAGCCTTCTAAAGCCCACGTTGCCTCTTGAGACGGCAGCAGGCCTCCGCGCCGAGAGGGGGCGCTCGAGTGCACTTTACACATGGCCAGGGAAGGTGACTATCTTGATTTTTGAAAAAGTGATGTGAAAAGTATATGAAGGAATTTGGGGAGCAGAGGGGAGTCAGACAAAGGTAGCAGAAAAAACGGTGAGGAATCCATATTATCTGTAGCACAAATCCTGTGTTCTTTGCTAGACAGAAACTCCCAGTTGGGCCAAAGCAAGCAGGATAACAGTTCCATAATTCATGGAGTCCAAAAAAGATGAAAAGAAAGCAGTTTTCCGGAAGAAGCACAGCAATGGGACTTAGGTCTCAGAGAAACTTCTTGCATGAGCCCTCTGGCCCCCTGCTGATGATTCCCAAGCTGCATTTTCAGCGTTATTCCTCCTGCAGAGAAGATAACAAGTGTCCTAGGATTTTTGCTAATAACATCCCAAAGGATTAGACCTATGGCATTATGCCAAAGTAAACGTTTTGTGCAGGATAAGATTTTTTTTTTTTTAAATCAGAGTCTCACTCTGTCACCCAAGCTGGAGTGCAGTGGCACACTCACAGCCACTGTAGCCTCCACCTGCTAGGCTCAGGTGATCCTCCCACGTCAGCCTTCCAAGTTGTTGGAACTATAGGCATGCACCAGCATGCTCAGCTAATTTTTTGATTTATTGTAAAGACAAGGTCTCGCAAAGTTGCCCAGGCTGGTCTCGAAGCCGTGGACTCAAGCAGTCCTCTTACCTCTACCTGCCAAAGTGTTGGGATTATAGGCGTGAGCCACTGCGCAGGGCAGGATAAGATTTTTAACATCATTCATTTACATATGAGCATTTTGCTAATGTGGCCTACCATTAGTTATCAGTTGATACCAATAACAATGCTTTTTAAAAAACAACAATGTTTTTATTGAGCAATTGCTATGCCCAAAACACTGGGCTAAACCATTTTTACATACAATGAGGTGAGTATATGATTTTCTCCCTTTCACAGTTGAAGAAATGGGCCTAAAAGATCATTGTAACCTGCTCAGATTTATACCATAAGCTGCCAGAGTCCAAGTGCCCCAGACCATCTGACTCCAGAGATTGCACCTAAACCCTGTTCACTAACCCCTACAGCAATAATTCCTCAACCTTCTTTTTGAGTTGAGGTCTCACTGTTACCCAGGCTGGAGTGCAGTGGCACGATCATGGTTCACCACAGCACCCTTGACTTCCTGGGCTCGGGTGATCCTTCTGCCTCAGCCTCCTGAGTAGATGGGACCACAGGCACATGCCGCCACACCCAGCTCATTTCAATCTGGATTTTTGGAGAGACAAGTTTTCACTATGTTGCCCAGGCTGGTCTCAAACTCATGGGCTCAAGCAATCTTCTCACTTTGGCCTCCCAAAGTGCTGGGACTACAGGCATGAACCACTGTGCCCAGCCTCTTCATTCATTTTGACTGAGACTCATATATGGGCCATTCTGTGTCACAGACAGTCCTTCCCCCTCACCATTGAGTTGAACATTGATATTTCTGAGTTGAACATTGATATTTCCTATCTTATATTACCTTGAAACAGTGCTGGTTAGAGACCCACTAAATTTGATTTCACAACCACCTAGTGGGTCACAGTTCTCCGATTTGAAAAACACTATACCGCCTCATAGTGTAAACAATGAAAGATTTGAGATGTGGCTTTAACTAGTCCAATCCTGGTTCCCACCTTCCTCCCTTGCTTGCCTTCACTAAAACATCTGTAAAAGACAAATACTCTTTTCCCTGTCCGCCCCCCCACCCCCACACACCATGGGACACAGCTCTGATCAAAGAGATGAAAGCTGGAGACTGTTAGAAAGACTTCTGAAAAAGCTTTTGCTTTCTCGATAAAAAGCCCAACCCCCTTCCCCTGGCTCCCTGCCTTGAATGAAAATGTGGTGCCAGGAGCTCAGGCAGACTTCTTGTAATAATGAGATAAAAGCAAAGAGAATCTGGGAGATGCTGGCCCCAAGCTCATGGAGCTGCTAATCTAGCCTCAACAGCCCCTTCTTGTTATGTTAGAGAAACAAACTATTTATTTTGCTACTCTTGGGGTTGTTTTTTTTTTTTTTTTTTTTTTTTGAGTTGGAGTATAAAAATGTCCCCCACACAGGAGTGCAGAGATCGGAAAGCCGGCGTGGTGGGAA
>CAUYQG010080155.1:0-30554 GCA_963574415.1 Tarsius wallacei
GTTTGCTGAGGCTTGGGTTTCTTTTTCTGAGCTGCAATCTGAGATGGCTGTTACTTAGTTCCCAGGGGAGTGGCTTTATCTTCTGTTTAGTGACGTTTCCTTGGGAACGGAGGTGGAGCCTGCTTGTAGGTGGGCAGGGCAACGCACGTCTCTGCCTGGAGAAATGGCCAGCATGATAATTTCACCCTCACGGATCCTTCTTCTCCACTCTGGCCCGGGTTAGAGCTCTGCTCCTAAGCTCGGGAAAAAGTGGCCCTGGCCTGTTCCCAGCGTATTTCAGTCAGAGATGGAATCAGTTTCTCTGTTGGGTGGGTAGCCAGAGCCTCCCCGGTGATCGGAGGCTAATTAGGGAGGGAGCTGAGACCCGAGATTTCCTACCAGTGGGGGAGCAACCAGGGACCCTGGGCCTCAGACTGTGCATCTGGCTGTGGATGAGTGGGTGGGGGAAAGGAAGCAAGAGTCTTTTTGGGGAACTCACATTTGGAGAATCTCACAGTTCTGCCTGTGTCACCGCCATCTTGACCCGAAAGACTCGATACTTAGTTTTAAGTCACACAACCTTTTTAAAGTAGAAATAAGTGTCTTTCCATTCACTTGCTTGGAGAAAATAAATTTATTTAAAGATCTATCTTAGGTTAACAACCTGAATCTCCACAATTCTTAAGAAAAATATGTCCCATTTAAATTGTATTTGCTTTGGCTGCAATTTATTTTGGGTTCTATTGTTTGAAATGTGGTCATTAATTTTCTTTGGTCATTATAGTTATTTTGTGAAAGAAAATGAACTCTTTTAGGAAGAGAGACTAAAATGGAAACAGCAGAGAAATTGGTAATAAAATTATGATTATAATCCATATTAGAAGAAAGAAGGGAAATAAATCATTGAAGAAGTTATGTTCAGGAGACAACAGGGACAAGTATAACATTGTACCGTAAGGAAAGGAAAGGTAGGGAAAGAAAGAGAAAAAACTGTTTCCATGACGTAAAAATCACTTTATTATCAGATGTTTAGAGATATAGGTGGTGAAAGTGATATAATGCAAGATCACTTGGAAAAAAAAAAGCTAAGACAGTATTTAGATAAAATTGCAAGATCAAATCATATTTTGTTAGGCAACATTATTAGCAATATTATATTTACATTTATTTAGGACTTACTATGTTGCCAGGAACTACTTAACTCTCACAACCACACATGCCACCTATAGATCAACTTTCAGAGTGTTGCCTAACTCACAAAATCACCTAGCGACTAAATGACAAAATCACAATTCAAAGCAGTCTTTCTGGGATTGGCAGTAGTGGGAAACTGCCAGGGAAGTGGGGGATGGGATTGGCAGTTGAGGGAAACTGCCAGGGAAGGGAGGGGCACACCTCATCAACAAGGGCACCTGCATAATCAACGTTTGTATACCTAACCCTGAATTGTACCCCACATCTTTAAAATAAAAATAAGTAAATAAATAAAGCCAAAGCAGTCTTTTTGATCCCTGACTTTCCAAGCATTCTGTCTGTATTTTCAATATAAGTAATAAAAACAAAGAAAGCATGTTAGAATGAGCTACATTTGCATACAGAATGTACTAATAAGTGGAGATGCATGCATGAGCAATGTGGTAAAGTGATGGCATTATCGGGCAATGTGTGGAGAAGGAGGGGGGAATTCAAAAGTGTGAAAATAGTCACTTAAATAGTTTCAGTGAAGAGGATGAGGGAGTGAGAAGCTAGCTTATGCCAAATGACCCATATCTTCATTGCAAAGAGAGTTTAAGGTCAGTCATAGAGACAGTGGTCAGACATTGATACAACCATTTTGAGTAAGAAATTAGGCAATTATACCTACTTCAAATTTGCTTTTCTCTAAAGAATATTATCTTTCACTAAAATGGAAGTCTGACATATTATTTCACATGTATAGAATAATCATTTGTGCTTTGTTTTCCATTTATATAATACTTTCTAAAATCCAATGAGTAATTTTTAAGAATTAGTTGTATGATGTTCTCTTCATTCATTATTGTGCTGATACCTCAAGGATTGTAGTGCTTTAATTGGGTTTTATGTAGACATTTAGTCAATGTAGATGAGGGCAAAATAAATGAATAAATGAAGAAGTGGATGTGTAAATAAATTATTTAGACATAGCCCCTGTCATTTAAAGCATGATATGCTTCTTCTATGTTATGCAAATACATTACTTTTTCCTTAATAATAAATCATGAATAAATTTATTAAATGAGAATAAGCCGTATAAAATATTATCTTAACAGTGAGTTCTATAATGATGCAGTGGTAGAATTATAAAATGAAGAAATTAGAAGACAAGGAAGTTCCAATGTTAAAATGTTGCTGTACACTTCAAAATATTAGTCTACAAAAAGTAATATAAATTTAATTAAAATGAGATCTTAAATGCACAATCTGAACTAATTCATACATGAGGAATGTAGGAAATGATGATAGGTAGGAGAT
Source organism: Tarsius wallacei (assembly GCA_963574415.1). Lineage (NCBI taxonomy): Eukaryota > Metazoa > Chordata > Mammalia > Primates > Tarsiidae > Tarsius > Tarsius wallacei. Next base: position 2,473 of record CAUYQG010080155.1, read on the forward strand.
AAATGGATAAGTGATAGATAGGTTGCCATGTGATTTCAACTCTGACACACATTTCAAAAGGGAATGTAAAGTCATAAACCGGAAGAGGAGACATCAGCTATTTTAGTTAGTAATTTGCAGAAAACAAAGCACACAATCTGTGCTCCACAAAGAATACATTGCCTCTGAAAAGAAATCTTACAACCAGTTTATGTTCCTTTCTAGTCTTTCCTATCACTGATTTCTTCTCTTTCTCTTTGGTTGGAACCTCCTTTTTTAACCAGCCTCTGGATGTTGGAGTGCCTTAGGGCTCAGTTTTCAGTTATTTTTTTTTCACTCCAACACTATTGCACACTGGGTATTTATTTAGCCCTATGGTCTAGATTTATCTCTTTGACATGCAATAGGCACATAAAACATAATTCACCACCACCACCCCTGCATATTTCCAGTCATTTTTTTTTTAGTAAAGATGTGGGGTACAATTCAGGGTTAGGTATGCAAAGGTTGATTATGAAGGTACCCTTGGTGATGAGGTTTGCCCCTCCCTCCCCTGCCAGTTTCCCTCAACTGCCAATCCCAACTCCCTCCCCAACAGTTTCCCACTACTGTCAATCCCTTTCTTATAGTATCATAATTGTTCAAGATCCGCTTATGAGTGAGAACATATGATACTCTGTTCTCTGTTTCTGTGATAGATCACTGAGTATGATCAACTCCAGATCGATCCAAGTTGCTGCGAAGTCCATATGCTTGTCCTTCTTTATGGCTGCATGATACTCCACTGTGGATTTGTACCACATTTTTTTAATCCAGTCCAGCTTCGATGGGCAACATGGTTGGTTCCATGTTTTTACTATTGTGAATAGAGCTGCAACAAATATACATGTGCAGGTTATCTTTTTTTGTTGAATGATTTGAATTCCTCCAGGTATATTCCCAACAGGGGAATTGCTGGGTCATATGGAAGGTCAATTTCTAGTTCTTTCAGAAATCACCACACTGTCTTCCAAAGAGGTTGCACTAGTTTGCATTCCATATAGAAACGTTCCTTTTTCCCCATATTCGCGCCAGCATCTGTTGTTGGCTGTTTTATTAATGACGGCCATACCTTAAGAAATAAGATATACAAGTGGGACCTCATCAAACTAATGAGCGTCTGCAAAGCAAAAGAAACCATCAAGAGAGCAGGGAGACAGCCCACAGAATGGGAAAACATATTTGCCAACTGTATATCTGACAAAGGCCTAAAATCTAAGATCTATAAGGAACTCAAATGTGCCGAAAGGAAAAAAAAGCAAACAGTCTCATTAAAAAGTGGGCAAAAGACATGAATAGACACTTCTCAAAAGAAGATACATGGGCAACCAATAGACACATGAAAAAGTGCTTAGCCTCACTCATCATCAGAGAAATGCAAATCAAAACCACATTGAGACACCACCTAACCCCAGTAAGAATGGCCATTATTTCCAGTCTTTTTAGCTTAGTTGATGACTACTCCATTTTTCCAGTTGCTGACTAACGTTGACATTACCCATGACTCTTCTCTGTCTTTAAAACTCCATATGTTACCATGATATCTAAAATATGACACATTCTTAGCATTTTCACTTGCTTTATTCACGTATATAACCCAAAAGCCTAGAGCAGTGCCTGACACATAATACCACTTGATAAATATTTTGTGAATAAATGATTAGGCATGAAGGAATTTGGAGAGGTGTTAGATACCTTAAAAACACAAATAGATGACTCATATAAATGTTGTACAAAAATGTCCTTTTGGTGGTGTGACATGGAAGGAAAGGAAAGATGAAAGTTTCAGTAAAATAGAACGTTAAGGTCACATTGCAAAACTTCTTACAGTGTTGGGGAATTTCAATTTTATCCTTGATGTATTATAAGAATATAATTTGGATTTGCGAGAAAGGCATTTAACCACTCAGAATTAAATTACAACAGATCATCTAACCAAAAAGCTGAAACTACTATGAAAATAAATCTCCTCATTAAAAGGAGAACTTTAAATTTTTGCAACCTTGAAAAATAATGCTCATTAAAATGTTTAAAATGTCAGCTGGTTCTTAAATTATATTAATTAGAAACAATGCCAAACACTTTTATTTTGCCTCACAGTCATCCTAATTAAAAAAGTCCAATGTTCACTTGAAAGTAGCTCATGCTTGTTCAGGGAATGTTAGAAGAAAAATACTACAGTATTTTGTGTATTCATGCCTAAAAGAGTTCAGCGAACCCATTATGGTCACACACATGCACGCACACACACATATATCCAATGCACTTTCCAAAGTTTTGTTTAGTCTCTTGTGAATGTTAAACATACAAAATAGGATCTTGTTTTTATTAAATGAATACAAAGCAACTTTTTAAACTTTGTTTCTTCAGTCACTCATGAAAGAAATAGTTCCTGTAGAAACCATCAAGAGAACAGGGAGACAGCCCACAGACAGGGAAAAAATATTTGCCAACTGTATATCTTAAAAAGGCCTAACATCTTGGATCCACAAGGAACTTAAATGCGCCGAATGGAAAAAACAAACAGCCCCATTCAAAAGTGAGCAAAAGACATGAATAGACACTTGTCAAAAGAAGATATACCGGCAGCCAACAGACCCATGAAAAAGTGCTCAGCTTCACTCATCATCCAAGAAATGCAAATCAAAACCACATTGAGATACCACCTAACTCCCGTAAGAATGGTCATATTTAATAAAACATTTGGGTCTTGAAAAAATGCACCGAATGTCATGGAGATTACAAGTGAGTGAGCATCTTCTTGACTGTATACGATAGTAGGAGAAACTGTCTGTTCACCATCATCTCCCATTTATCAGTTTGGGACACACAGTAAATGTTTCAAAAATAAGTAAACACCTGGAAATTTAGTTGATATAACAGAGTAGGCACCTGTAGAACATTCACTGACATTTATCCACGATTTATAATTAATTATTCATAGTTGTGTGACACATAATTTTTCCAAGCACGTTTCTAAGTAATATTTGATTTAAATAATTTCACAGCATAAGATATTTTCTTTTTATTAATTAGTATTGATTAATTCACCGATCCAAATTCACACCACAGAGTCACTACAATTCACATTTCTCAAAATTCTTTTTTTCATAAAATTATATTTTCTATGTGCTATGTTTATATAAGAAATATGAGCTAAGGAAACAGTTTAAAATGCACCCATTCTGTCTTTATTCCCTAATGTGGTTTCCACTCATACTGGTAGAGTAACTCAAGAGGAATACCTAAATCTCATTTTGCCAGTCAGCCATCATGATGTCATACATATTTTACTAATTCTCTAGCATAATATATATATATATATATATAATTGTATTAAATATAAAGTAAAAACTACAGACCTTTTTGAATAACTTACATCCTGATAATTTTTATTTCTCAAATCCAACCAAGTAACCTAAGATTAGGAGGGAGATGAGGATAATTAATTCTGCCTTATCCTGAATATTTTTTAAATTACTCATTTTTAAGGCAGTTAGCTAAAGTGTATTGAGAGCATAGTTCTCAGTCTTTCAAATTAATTACCCTTTTTTCCTACAAAATCTATGATGTATATACTTGCATATCCTGTAATTTTGATGAGAATATTGAAGTTTAAATATTTCAAGTAACGTTTTCAAGATAAGTATTAACATAAAAACTTTAATATATATATTTTTTTATTTTAAAGAAGTGGGGTACAATTCAGGATTAGGTATACAAGTGGACATTGTACAGGTAAGGGGCCTCCCTTTGGTCCCCACTTTACTTGGTTTGAGATCAGGTACCTTTACTAATGTGTCCCCTACCCCCCAGCAATATCCTGCAACTGCCAATCCCTTTCTTATAGTATTATGATAAATGTCAGGGTCTGCTTATGAACGAGAACATGTGGTACTCTGTTCTTTGTTTCTGTAAAAATCACTGAGTATGATTCTAAATCCATCCAAGTTGCTGTGAAGTCCATATGTTTGTCCTTTATGGTTGTGTAATATTCCATTGTGTATATGTAGCACATTATTGTTTTTGTCCAGTCCAGTTTTGATGGGCAGCATGGTTGGTTCCATGTTTTTGCTATTGTGAATAGTGTTGCAATAAACATGAGTGGGCTGGTATCTTTTTTATAGAATGCTTTTTTCTTCCTTCAAGTATATTCCCAGTAGGGAGATTGCTGGATCATATGGAAGGTCAATTTCTAGTTCTTTCAGAAATCACCACACTGTTTTCCAAAGAGGCTGCACTAGTTTGCATTCCCACCAGCAGTGTAGAAGCGTTCCTTTTTCTCCACATCCTTGCCAGCATCTGTTGCTGTTTGTTTTATTCATGATGGCCATTCTTACTGGGATTAGGTGGTATCTCAATGTGGTTATGATTTGCATTTCTCTGATGATTAGTAAGACTGAGCACTTTTGCATGTGTTTATTGGCTGTCTATATATATTTAGAGAAGTGTCTATTCATATATTTTGCTCACTTTTTAATGGAACTGTTTGTTTTTTCCTTTCAGCACATTTGAATTACTTGTAGATCCTGGATATTAGGCCTTTGTCAGATAAATAGTTGGCAGATATTTTTTCCCATACTGTGGACTGTCTCCTCACTCTCTTAATGGTTTCTTTTGCTTTGCAGAAACTTTTTCGTTTAATGGGGTCCTACTTGTCTACCTTATCTCTTATGACACGGACACCTGGGTTTTGATAAAGAATTGGTTGCCTACTCTGATTTCTGTAAGAGTGTCTCCTGAGTTTTCTAAGATTCTTATAGTTTGAGGTTTTATGTATAAGGCTTTGATCCATTTAGAGTTGACTTTTGTATGCAGTGATTGGTAGTGGTCTTATTTCAATCCTCCGCATGTGGTCAGCGAGTTTTCCCAGCACCATTTACTGAATAGGGTCTCCTTTCCCCTGTGGTTGTTGATGGAGCCTTTGTCAAATATGATTTGATTCAGGAATTAAGATTTGGCTTCCAGAATCTCTATCCTGTTCCGTTGGTCCATATGCCTATTCTTGTATGAATACCAGGCTGTGCTCATTATTGTAGCCTTAAAGTTTAAAGTCTGGAAGTATGATACATCCCGCTGTGTTTCCTTTGCTAAGGACTTTTTTTTTCTTCCATCCGTGGTCTTTTATGTTTCCATATGAATTTCTTTATTGTCATTTCCAGGTCTGAGAAGAATGATGTTGGTAATTTAATAGAGAATGCCTTTGGTAGGATGGACATCTTAACAATGTTAATTCTTCCTATCCTATGAGTATGGAATATTTTTCCATTTGTTTGTGTCTTCTTGAATTTCTTATAGCAGTGTTTTGTAGTTTTCATTATAAAGGTCTTTCACTTCTTTGGTTAGAAAGATGCTGAGGTAATTCTTTTTGTGTGTGTGTGGCTATTATGAATGGGATCATGCTTTGTATTCGTTCTCTGCCTGTTTGCTATTAGTGTATAAAAATGTGACTGTCTCTCGCACATTTATTTTGTACCCTGAGACTTTGCCAAAGTTCTTTATCAGTGCAAGGAGGTTTTTTACAGATTCCCTTGGATTTTCAACATATAGGATCATATCATCAGCAAACAGGGATAACTTAACTTCTTCTTTTCCTATTTGGATACCCCTGATTTCCTTCTCTTGTCTAATTACTAAACAGAAGCAACTTGATTCCAAAATCTTTCTTTAAGTACTATGCTTGGGCCAGGCTAGGTGGCTCAGCCTGCAATCCCAGCACTTTGGGAAGCTGAGGCACGTGGATTGCCTGAGCCCGCGGGTTTGAGACCAGCGGGTGACAGAGAGAGAGACTCCAACTCAAATAAATAAATAAATAAATAAATAAATAAATACCATTCTTGCCTAGGATTTTGCTCACATGTGTTGTCGGGTGTGTAAGCATAAAAGTAGTAATTATCATTCTATTCTTTCAAGTTTCTAATATTACCAAATAATTTGGTCCCCAAACATTTCATATATGCAAATATGAATGTTCAAATAAACATATTAATCCAGGACCTCATAATTCAGGACCAACTACAAACCTTAGATACGAGAGCAAAATAATAACTTAGTAGTTCTGTACGTCAATAATAAATCATTCAGAAGTCTCTGCCTGATTGAACTTTATTGTATTCCATTTCCACAGTGGTTGTGATCTGGCAATGAGGTCTCTTCTTAGTCACTATTCAGATTTAGGTAGGATATCTTGCTGTATCCATTATCACAGAAGTATATCATCCAATATTAGTTTTCATTTTTTCCAACACTGAGCTTTGACAATCTAATGCAAGATACTCTTAGGCTATGGAATATCAAACTGAATTCACTGGAATGAAGTTATGTACGCAAAGCATGTTACGAGTATTTAGGAAGTCTAATTACAGTAAAATTCAGAAGTAGGCACTACATGAAATCGACAGCTCCAGATGATCCAAGAAACCTGTTGTAAAAATGCATACATACATACATACATAGATAATAGAAATAGAAAAAATTCCATGTGGAATTTGGAGACAGAATGGGACTGATGATTTTGAGAAATTTTTGTTCATTCATCTCTTTGGTTTCCTTTTGTTTCATTCCCATATGTACTCAACTATTTAAGGTCTCTATATCTGCTATGACTCTTAAATCTTTCCTCTTAATCTAATACTCAATCAACACTGCCTTCTTCAAACACTTATTACCACTTGCAAGGCTACTCCAGTGACCCAACTGTAGTTGCTTTTATCTCTCAGGGTAATTATTTTGCATGCTAACCAGAGTTATAACCAGAATACTTACTGGGTCACCCCTGTAACTTTATCAGAATCAATCAGCAAGATATGACATGGAAACAGAGGCCTAAAGTTTTTTATAGAAGTTGCCAGCACAATATTTAAGGACTAAAGCACAATTCAGGATTCATTCAGATGTCAAAAGATTGGAAGTGTATATTTACTTGTGAGATAATTTGAAGCATTCTGTTAAACACTATTGCTAACCGGGACTATTTTCATTGATTCATTTTTAGGAAGGTTTGTCCTCATCCATTCATTTGGAAAAAAATGCCGTTTGTGCTATGAAATGAGAGTCTCAAAGTCCACTCTACTTCAGCTATGGCATGTCAGTATGTGCATCTGTTATTTGCTAAATTAAGTACAAACTTCCTAGCCTAACATTCAAAGTTTCCCATGCCTGTTTCACCATACACTTAGCTAGCTTCCTAACTCCTGCTCTTTCTGCTACTATATACATACAATATTGATGTAAAGGTGATTTGCTCACTATTCCTTAAACAGAGCACATATTTTTCCTATGCGATCCTTTCATTATGTCTATATAATTGCTGGTTTTTGAATCCTTATCCATAATAAAAATATTTCTTAAAATCATGTCTTCCTTTTGCGATCTCCATAGTATTCTGTCCAGAACTCTCTTAGTTCTTAAGTTTATATGGACCTTTGGTTTATCCTCTGACTCTTAAATAATAAGTTCCTTGACAGAGTTTTATGCACACTTTCCTCTAGCATGCCTCTACTCAGCTTGCATTGTGCAAAGGACTCAATGGTTGAGAAAATCTTTACAGATTCCATGAACATGAATTGTGCATCTCATATTCACCAGCCATGTTGTTGGGCTAACAGCAGGGTGATTTCAGATAGATTGTACCTTTAATCACACCGTGGATCTCCCGTTTCCTCACCTGAGAGCTCAGGAGAATTTGGCCTTCATTTTAGCAGGAGGCCTAATCCGCTTTCTTTTTGCCTCTAAAGAGTTTTTGACATTTTTTTAAAAACAATGATCTCTAAATTACAGCCTCATCTAGGCTGCTGTGAGCACAGAACATGCCCTCAAATTACAAGTCTATTTGTGCTGGTCAGCAAGTGCATTTATTAGCATTAATGTATCAATTATTTTTAATTAGTTCTTTGGACTTCTCTTTCACCAATAGTAAAGTCATTAGCTGCAATTTGCAAATGAAAGCGATCACACTGTTTTTCTTACCCCCACAAAATAGTGCCTCTTATTATCTAACCACAAAAAACCACTTGTGATTTTTCTCTTATTTTAGTCCCTCTTTTCTCTTTATCTGTTTGTCTCACAACTTATGGAAATTTCAGCAGTGCAGCAAAATTTCCTAATTACTCTCATCCATCCCATACTGATATCAGAGTGAAAATTCTGACCTCCTTCATTCTTTCTGCCAGTTTACTTCTGGGCAGTTCAGAAAACAGAACACACACACAGCTCCCCAAAAATCTCTGCCTTTAATACTTTGTGTTTCAGAACAGAGAGGAGGAACACTTTCAACCTCCATCCTGCAGATCGTTTCAAACCATTCAGTGATTACAGTTTTTCCATTTAAGGTAATGCTTTACAAATTGAGTTTAAAAGTGATTATTTTTTAAATATCATTGTAATATATTTTCAAAGTGTGTCAGTATGTCTGAAAATTGTTTCCGAGCCAGAGTAGGCAGAAAATATTATCACAGATATATACCAGGAAAAAATTAAATGTGGACCCAAAGATTGAGTTGCTCTATATAAAAAGGACTCAGATGAACCTATGAACGAATTGCCAAATTATAATTGGCAAACATCACTCAATTTAACACTTAAAATCACCGAATTATGAATCAAGCCTAATCTATAAGGACTTTTTTTTCAACTTCAGTTAAAAGTAATGTAAATGAAATATATCATATATAGTCTATTTGAATAAGTCAAAATATCCAAAATTATCTAAATTAAAACTTAACTTGATTTTTGCTTTTGATTATAAGACAAAGACAACATAAAGTTTTATGTGGCCTCAAAGGTTATCTCAATGGCTTTCAAACCATGCTACCTGGAACAAACTTTGGCGGAAATTACGGGTTACATGTAGATATTTAGAAAGTCTGGGGCACACAGGTGACAATTACAACCAGGACTATTCTAGTCATGTAAACATTAAGAGAAAATTAGCATGCAAGATATTAAATATTTTGTATTTTTTCCTCATTATTTACAATTCTAAAAAAATTAACATATATATCACTTCTTATAGAATATATATATTCACTACTCACAGGAATTTTCACCAAGGACACAATTGTGACTTACTTAGGGTCGACAGTTAGCTAGTGAAAGATACAGGACTAAAGCAAAACTGCTCTGATTTCAATTTCAGTTTCGTTTCCATCACATTACTGCAGTTACAATAATATATCATATTCAGTAAATAAGATATTATCATTCATTTGATCAAAACATATATTGAGTGGTTTTTGTTATAAGCTAAATTTTAAACAAAGGCTACTAAGAAAAATCTGTCCAATCATATAGAAAAATTTGGAGCAGATGCTCAAGACCAGGAAGGGCAATCATGATCAAAATGTACTGACTCCAGTTACGACAAACAAGAAGACAGAGAGGAATCAGGAACATAAGAGTAAACATTTAAACAGGACTACTTGTGTTTCCCAAAAGCAGTTCATGCTGTGATTCATATACTTGAAATTATCTCTGTCTCCACCGGACTGATGAAGTAAGAGTGTTTGCAGTTATGTTTATAGATTAGGACATGGGCTGACATCATTTAGATAAATTAACTAACACCACAGTATGAAAAGAACATGTTAGATGTATAATCAACTCTGTTTTGCATTAAAGTCACACTCGTTCAGTGTTTAATATGAATAATAGAGAAATGGCTGAATGGAGTAGTCATGTATTTAAGATACTAAAAAAATTCAGGAAAATAAAAAGAGAGAGTTGTTTTTGCAATAGAAATAATTCAGTAGAGATAATTGTAAAAAGAATCTTAAATTGCACAAATACTTCTTTTTCTTTGGGTCACAATCATTCTTTCTATCTTCCTTTATTTGTTCTTTCCTTATTCAACAGTTATATTATCATGCCTAATTATACATCACGCAAGAAAATAACTAAATTAGAACATTGGCTGATCCCTGCCATATATCAGGCAATGTGCCAAGTGACTTATCAAGTGCATTATCTCATTACATTTTCACTGAGATATTGTTATATAATCTGTGAATTTCAGAAAGTTGTCAGGATAAAGACAGTCTGGATCTAGTGAGAGCAAACATGTTTGCTTATTGAGGAAAAGAAAAATCAGACATTCATCTTCTCCACTGGAATTATTTAGTTCCCCCAGATTATGATACTGTATCAGGGACCCAATGGTAGTCACCACTGCCAGAAAATTAAACACATAACAAAAGTAATAGTTGAGAGGGTTTTAGAGAGCCAGGATATGGTCTTCACTCCTGCTACCACAGCCATTCTGTCCACAAGCTAATTCAACAAGTGTAGAAATACTGGGAAAGAGACTGAAAGAAATCTAGAAGATCTTTAAAAAGATCTCATTCACAATGTAAGGATTTTAATACAGCATTTTATAGGGACTGTGCATGGCATCAAATTCTCTGTCATACTGAGATATTTATAAGCATACTTCTTCAAATTCTCAAGTTGTCTTATGTAATTAACTTGATTTGTTGTTGTTTTAATTTATTGACCTGCCCTTTTCAATTCCTTGTATCAGAGTAAATCCACACCACACAGTACAACTCTTACACCCAGCAGAATGGCAAGATATTATTCTTGAGATTCTGATACCACTTTAATTGACCCAAGGCTGGCCTCAACACATTATGTAATGCCATTGCTAAAGCAGATTCATTATGTGTTTCTATACTAGTAAACTGGCAATAGAGAATTCACTAGAAGGTCTCCAGCATCCCAAGTTCAATAACTTCGTGAACACTTTTGTACAGATCGCAGTACCTATATGACCTATATTGCTGGTGTATGTCAGAAGGTCTTAGACCAGAAATAAATGTGTGGATCTTTTGTGGAGTGGAGCAGAAGTATTGACATGATAGATGATAGGGACCAAGGGAAAAGTTCCTCTTCATCTACTGAAGTTTCACTAAAAAATCAATTTGCAAAAGGCAGATGAACTGTAAAAAAAATGCCAATTTTCTTTTAAAAGTGTATACACAAGGGACTTCAGAATACAAATCCAAAGATACAGTGAACATTGTTCATTTTTATGTTCAGATTCAATAAAGTATGAACAACCATGTAGAAATGTGACTGGACAAAAACTTACTGGGGCGGCCCAACAAGGTCTATATGTCTAGATTCCTTTGGCTTCTCTCAGCATGCATTTCTTCCTTCGGTATATGGGGCAGGACCCTCCCTGGAATGAGGGCCTTATGACACTCAAACAAAGTAGATCAGATAATTTCTTTATGGCCAGTTTTTACACGAAAGGGGTAGAGGAAAAGTTTCAGTATTATTTTTGGTTTTATGAGTGGCTTTGGGAAAAGGGAGTTTTGGTTTCTATGACCCACCTTGGGAAAGAGGATTTTGAGGATGCCTCTGAGGCTTTCAATGGGGAGTATGTTTTCCTGATTCTTAACAAATTTATTCAGTTTTGTTATTGTGTGATTCATCCTTCTAGTAAACTCTTTTTAACTGGCCACAATTTTATCTGAATTTGCACGAATTTATTGCACAATGATAGAACTGTCCCAACAAAATGAACTAGTGCATTAAACATGGGCTCTGGTATAAACATACACATAGCTTCCAACTCAAACTGAGTCAACTTGTAGACTCCTTATTCCTTTTAAGGAGAAAACTTCCTAACATCCATTCTACACATGCATTTCCAGGTTTAGATGAGTTGCTGCAATTATTTTCTTGAGCAATTCTTCTTATCCCCTTTTGGTTACATTCTGCTTTTGACAGTGGGAGACAGTAGAATGCAAGTCCATTTACATAAATAGATATGGTAAATAATAGAAGAATAAAGATACTCACTCCTAGGATATTCACTCAGTTGAGAGTGCAGTATCTTCAACAGAAAAAGATCAAAAAGCAAGGGTCAGCTTTTTCTAGTGGGAAGGCAATGGCAGAAGATCAGTTGTCAGACATCAGGGAAATCCAGATCCTCTCAATAACACTATTTCAACAATAGAGGTTGTATTCCTTTCTTATTTGTGCTTCTGCCATTAATGTATTTTCACACTAGACACAAGACAAAACTGAGAATACAGATGACTTACAATTCAGCAATCTTCAAAAACACACAATAATTTTGGTTTTCAGCCATCTCTACTAACCAGGTCTAAGAAGGGAGTTGTTTCAATATAGTCATACATACTTCCTGAGTTCAGTGTACAGCTTTAGGAGAAAAGTTAAGAATTTGAGCTGGGCTAATTTTTTGCTTTAAATTTTCTCAGTTGTTCAACATTGACTACCCTACCATGTGGCCTCTCAATCCCTGTTGCTCTTCACAACAATCTGTGGCAACAACTTAGAGCAAATTCTCCCGCAAAATAACAATTATTTTTACCACTACATGCAATGTATTGTGAAGTTCCATGCCAGATTATGAACATTGTTTTCCACCCTTTGGCAAGTAGATCATTTTGAGGATCTATTGAATAGATTCAGTCCTCTAGATTGATGTTCTCTATTGGCTAGAATTCTTTAGACACAGTCAAGATGATCTGAATATAGTTAACATAAACAGAAGGGGAATTGCTGGAGATATATCTGGACACATAAAACTAGAAATCGGGCTTGAAAACTGGCTGTTATCAATGCAGTTCAGGTGTGTTTGGAGCAGATCTAGTCATATGCCAAGAACAGCATCACGGAGATTTAGTTGTAAGAAATGAATGAGCTCCAAACACTTAGGTGTCTTTATTCATTCCCTATGATTCAGATTTCAGGAAAAGAAGATTCAATTGTCTGCCCCACCAAAATAACTAGTTCATTAAACATGGGCTCTGGTATAAACATACACATAACTTCCAGCTCAAAATGAGTTAACTTGTAGACTCCCTCTTCCTTTTAAGGAGAAAACTTCCTAAAATCCATTCTACCCATGAATTTCCAGGTCTAAATGAGTTGCTGCAATTATTTTCTTGAGCAATTCTTCCTGTTCTCTTTTGGCTATATTCTGCATTCGACAGTGTGAAACAATAGAATGCAAGTCTATTTACATAAATAAATATGGTAAATAATAGGAGAATAAAGGTACTCACTCCTAGGACGTGATTGTCTAACATGCATTCTACATTTACATCTTGGCTAGGATAGGATAGAGCCTCATCACACCGAGTTTTGTGGGAAAGAGTTAAAGCATCAAAAGGATTACCAGGTTGATTGTATAAAATGAAAAGCTATGATGGATGTATGGGTTGAATTACGTTTAAATATTTGTATTTGGGGAATCCATTTAACTGCTCAGCATCATACAGGTCTAAACATTAGCTATGAAATTTATGTATAAGGGATTCAAACTGAATCACAAATTGCACAGTCTCAGTGCTCACTTCACCAAAAAAAGAAGATGTTGGTTTCATGATTCTTATCATAAATGGATACGGACTTTGAGGACAGAGTCCACTTCATATTTACCTCTTTATGTTTCACTATGCTTTTCCTGTAGTAGAGATTTTGTAAATGCCTAATAAACTGAAATGCAGATAAAATTTTAAGCTAGTATATGTGTATAGTTTCTTATCTAGATTATTTTTCTGCCATACAGGAAATTTTGTTTTAGATTACTTTTAGCATATTTTCTGAAAAGTAAGTATAATAATGGACTTGGTAACATTCAGGACTTTTTGCAACCAAATTAGAAAAGCGTTTTTTTTTCAAAATCATGGGTCAAAATCTATTTATATAACTCTGTTATTTGATTATATTTTCTCACTTACATCATTTATGTAGTCACCTTAATTTTGTTATTAACCCTGTATTCTACAAAGTATCTATTACCTGCCAGCAGATAATATTTATGCATACCTACTCTTTCAGGCATTTCAACTATTTTCTAAAAAGTAAGTCATAATTCTAACGTATATCCCTTCTATGAAACTTTGGGAAATATGTACCTACAGCTTGAGTTTTGTTTTAAATGTAATACAATGTTTTCTACTTACTGATCACAGAATGAACTACAACTATTTCCCTTGGACAGATAAATCAAGAATGTGTTGTTTTCTGATAACTTCAAACAGCTATCATGACATTTGCACTTGTCAAGAGCTGTAACTGGAATGTAGAGAAGTTTGCTCTCTCATTGTTATTGGTAAATGAATTTGGAAATTTGTTTGCATAGGAATGAACTCACTTTTTCAAGGACACAACAATATCTAGATTCAATGATTCAGTATAGAAATCTGTAAGAAATTGAAGTCTCTTTCAGTTTGGGACTCCTCAGAGCAGAGTTCCACGCACAGATATTGACAATCTTTATGTGATAAAGCATTCCACTCAAGAACTTACCTACGAAGAAGAAAAGCCAGATAAGAAATGTTTAACTCTGGGTGAGTCTCCAGACAAGTTGACATGCTTTTCATTTGTTAACGTCACATACGATCACCCGAGATTCATAGCAAAAAGATTGTGGTGGCTTTATTACTATGCCCATCCTATTATCTCACATAAAGTCTATTTCTCTTTCATCATTATCCACCACTCTGCCCATTGCTTCCTACAATCCAGCAGTACAGGCCTACTTTCCATTTCTTAGATAAGCAGATACTATTTAAATCCCACAACTTTTCACCTTGTTTTTTCCTCTGGATGGAATATTCGTTTATAAACTTGCATACTTATGGTTCTACCCCCATAATGTGATATAAACTTCATACTACTAACTCAGAGAGGTCTTCCCTGACCACGCTTTCTACTTGCAGCTTTACAGGGGATATCCTATTATCATATCTTCCTCATTCTGCTTAATTTTATTTTATAGAAATTTTATACATATCTATATTTACTTGATGGCCAGACAAAAATGAAAGTTTTAATACCTATGGCCATACAAACAATCATAAATCTACATTATATGTCCTATAGATATATAATTTTAATTCATCTAAAAACTATGCAATCACAGAAGACTTCTTATATGGCACGTCGCAGTTTTACAGTTGTTTACAGTTAATGTTCAGATTAATGAAATATTGATACACATCTATCTTAAATTTTAACTTAAAACCCAAATGCATACATTCTGCACTGGAAGGCCCAGGAGAGAAGCAGTGGCTTCATGAAGCATGCAGCACCAATTTCTGAAAGAATATAACTTAAGTATTTAAATATTAGTACTTATTAATATAGACCATTTAATGGTTTAGCTAAAAATGCTACTTTTCACATGTAATATATGTGGAAAGTCAGTGAAAAAATGCAAGTGGAAAAATGTATAGCTAATTGTGGAAATTGTGAATGTCTTTCTTGCATTGACTGGGGTAAAAATCACTGTGAGAGAGAAGTCCGATGGGAGAGGATACTAGGTCTTGCCTAGGAAGTCAGAGGTAGGAAGCAAATGTCCTTCTCCTGGCCCTGCAAATAAACACTTACACACGGTTGATGTTGAGGATGCTATAGTTGAGGTAATTGTCCAGACATTGACTCTTTTCTCCTATATCCGGCTTCTTTTTGCCCCTCCCTCTGGGATCAGCCTCTGGCCAAGTCTGGTCTCTGCAGGATATGCATATTCCCAGCAAGAAGTCATAGGGTGAATGTAATTGAGTGGAAGTGAAAACAATGTGGGCAACACCTTACTCTACTCGCTATGATGCAACCACCTTGCACCAAGTACCATAACTAACTTGCTTGATTATGAAACTGATTGCTGTACTGTTTCAAGGTGTGGATTCTTCCTTCACCAACTGGCTGCCATTGGTACTTCTTGGGCAGACCCTTTCTTTACCAAACGACTGCCATTGTTGCCCCCTGTAAGTTCTAATAAACCATTGTCTTTCCCTGTTGGACCTCTGGGCGATTTCTTGGAAATATGTAAAGAATATTACACACAAGTCTTCTCATAATCATTGTTGCTGTATTACAACAGGTGTAGTCATGGCAAGATTTTCCAGAGAAGCCCCCTTTGTAATGGCCACGGAAGTGACAGAAGGTCAAGGAGTATCACCAGGAGAAATCCCGGGGTGGACAACTGGTGCAAGGTTCAAAGTTGCCAGCTTGTTAAATAGTTTGGAGGCCACTGCACAAGTATGGGATGCCCTGAAAACACCAGCCAGACTGCTGGAAAGATTGAAAGCAATTGATGAGAAGGGGCACTTTCAGAAGAGAAAAAGATATCTGTGCAGTTGCAACAGCCATGCCATGACCCCTGCTTTGAGCTCCGAGTGGCTATCGAACAGGAGACAGCCACTAGGATCCAGGTGCAGAAATTCCATGAGGAGGTAAGATTAGATAGAGACAGTCAGCTCCACAGAAAGCAGAATATCTGTGCTATCCTCACCTGCCAGTGAAGTTATATGGGAACTGTGCAGTTGATAGCGGACATAAAAGAAATGGATTTGATTAGGCAGAAACAGGAAATTTGAAAGGTGAAAGAGAACCAAAAATGGAAAAAACAAACAAACAAAAAAAAAACAATCGGAGGGCCCCAGAAAGGTAACCTGCTAACAAATGTGGATAGATTTAATTATGACAGGGGTGGATTCTAACAAGATAGCTTTAAATAAGCAACCTGATTCCCTTAGAGACCTAGAGCAGACAGCACCCCTGCTGATTGAATATTTGCAGGGGAAAAAGCCATCAGCTGTTATCAACAAGATCCAGTCTCCCACCCCAACACTGTCCAGATAACTGCAGGAATTTGGGGGCTTGTTGACCTTTGTTATAGATTGACCAAGCGGGGGGGAATTTCACTGGAACTGGACATGTGAGACCCAACAGTGCACTTTTGATGGTGCATTCAGTACTGCCCAAGGTGCTGTGGGTACCATTTAGGCATTGGGTATTCTAAACCAAACCCTTCTCTGCGAATTGGATGTAAATGTTGGTGGAATCATGGAAACAGCTCTCAAAAAAAAAAATGCACTATCAATCTATCTCAGAAAACAGAACCTAGGTCCGGGTACTGGAGTAGACCCCCAGTAAAAAGAGAGGTCTTCCCTAAGAAAGACCTAGCAGGCTCGCAGCTGCAGGGCAGAACTAGAGCGCGCAGGGTCCCTAGAGTCCATTCCTGGTTGGCACCACTCCTCTTGTGGCCATGGTACAGGTAAAGCTCAAAGCAAGCACCAGGTTAGAATATACACCAAGGCTTGGTTTATTGCTGGAATCTTTTTGCTGCTGGCTATGCCTATATCACTGTGAGTGATATCGCAACACTTAGTGCATTATCCACGACCCAGAGCATAGCATTTTGTAGTAGATTTGGCTAATGCTTTCTTTAATATTGATATTCATGCAGATTTTTTTCCTTCTTTTTTATTATAAAGACATGCAGATTGTTAAGACCAGTTCTCATTCATATGGGAAGGAAGAAAATGGACATTTATGGTGCTGTTGATAGGGTATTTGCATAGCTTTATATTATGTCACAGCATGGGTGTTCAAGATTTGAAAAGTTGGAGGCCACCTGCATCAAGTCTCTATTTGATTGTATGGATGATGTCAGACTCACCTCTGATTCCCTTAGAGACCTGAAGTACCACATCTGATTGAATATTTGCAGGGGAAAGGACCATTAGCTCTTATCGACAAGATCTAGTCTCCCACCCCAACACTGCCCAAATAGTTGCAGGAATTTGGGGGCTTGTTGATCCTTGTTATAGGTTGACCAAGTGGGGGTTTTCACTAGAACTGTACATGAGAGAGTCAACAGTGCACTCTTGATATTGCACTCAGTACTGCCAAAAGTGCTACGGGCAACATTCAGGCATTGGGCATTCTAAACCCAACCCTTCTCTGTGAATTGGATGTGAATGTTACCCAAGAGGAATATGCTTGGGGGTTTTGGCAGCAATGGGGGAAACCTGTCCTTGTGTGCATACTTGGAAAGGCGCTGAAGACTGCTACAGTCCCATCGAACAACAGTATATCAAGCTCTCTTGGCAACAGAGCTAATTACCAGACAAGTCCCAGTCACTGGGCTCACTGCCCTGCCCATAGTGGGATGGATCCGAGACATCTCTCATCGGTCCTGTGGCTCAACCATTCAGAAGATGACCCTGACCAAATGGTGAGTATATCTACAGCAGTGTAGCTAGCTCTCCACAAATCCTCTAAGCTGGGAACTGCAGCAGGTCCTAGGGCAGATAACATTATCCATGCAGGAGAGCAACCATAGGAACAAACAGTTCACCTGTTAGGGAGGGGATACCGCCAGTTTCAGAAGAGACTTGGTACATGGGGCAGATTGTGTTGGGGGTAAGCCCCTTGATGGTGAACCACTGCATACCAGTCAGAAACAAAGACTATCTAGATGGAAGATGGGACCAGTCAAAGCAATTTGCACAGACAGTGTAAAAAGGACTGATGCTGTGGATGCCACATGGTCATCAGCAGCAATGGACGATAAAGGAAGATCAACATTCATTGCAGGGGTGGTCAACCTGATTGAATGAAAAAATCTACATGCCTAATGTGCTGGCCATACAGTACTCCAAAACATGCTGATGCAGCTGTGGGCAATGCCCATGTGGATGTAAATCTTGATGCAAGATTCTTCATTGTGACCAAGTTAGGGAAGTGAGGATAACCTGTTGCTGCCCAACCCACAAGGCATAGTACCTGGTGAGAATATTCTACATTGGCCTTGGAAAGTTTAATCTGAACCCCATGGGTGCTCCCTGGAGAGAGGGGATAGATCCCAATTTAGATGTTTATCCTACAGTTATGGGAAAATAGATAAATATGGTTAAGTGCAATAACTCAGGTTCTCAAATTCTCAACAGGAGGCGTATTATCATTTCTGTGTGACAATTCAGAACATCCCCCACTGTCCTTTCATGTCATAGACAAGAGAGCTTCCAGGCTTGATAAGGCATGGTATTCCAGGTCAGGGAGGCCTCCCCAAAATGTCACAGTGTAGTCACAAGACTGGAATGTTGTGTGTGTTTTATCTGATGATCAGATTTCACCTTTGCTTATTCTCTCAGACACGTCTTACCACCCTTAGACTAAGACCCTTTCTTTCACAAATCTTTTTCTTTCAATAAGTTATCATAGTTGTTCTAATCACTGTAGCAATTTTGCTGTTTGGATCCTGTGCCCTTTATTGCATATGCCTTGTTTGACTCATGTTTCCACTTCAGGGATCTTGTGGAAGAGCAATGTCACAAAAAGATAGTAAGGGTGGAAAAAGGTCAATGTAAAGGTGGGGTGTGAGATAATTGTCTAGACATTGACTCTTTTTCCCTACATCTGGCTTCTTTCTGCCCCCACCCTCTGGGAGTAGCCTCTAGTCAATGCTGGTCTCTGCAGGATATGCATATTCCCAGCAAGGAGTAATGGAGTGCAGGTAATTGAGCAGAACTGAGAACAATGTGGGTGGCATGCTTACTCACTGTGACTATAATCACCATGTAGCAAGTTGAATAATTAGCTTGGTTGATTATAAAACTGCTTGTTCTACTGTCCTGAGGCATGGATTCTTTCTTCACCAACTGGCCACCATCCATTCCTACTGGGCCAAATTCTTACTTCACCAACCGTCAATGGTGACTCTTGTATGTTTTAAGAAAGCAATGCTTTTTCTCTGTGGATCTCTGGGTGACTTCTTTGAAATATGTAAAAAGCATTAAATGCAAGCTTTCTTCGATTTGTGGTTGCAGGGAGCTATGACTTTACATGAAATGCTTAACTGAAGATGAGTAATACAGTAGCAACGGTTATAAAAGTCAAACCCAGAATGGTCAATTTAAACATCAGACCTGGAGTAAAAGAAATAAGGAATCCAAAGACCCAACATCAACTGCAACGTGAGAAAACGTCAGAACACGTGAATAGTTTGACAGTGTTTCAGGGACAAAGACATTTTAGAATAGAACCAGTATAGTTTAAATGTTGACAAGGAATCTATTCTGGAACAGGTATAAATATTTTTTTTCTGAAACTTTCAATAATAGAGCCTTTTTGTGCCTCCATTTATGTGAAGGATTAAACTGAGTACACTTGCAGAAATCTCCTTATTATGTAGAGAAAGAAACTGGTCAGTATGAAGCAAAGCAGTCACTCTACCAAATGGCAAATTCAGCAGGCAGAAATCTCTGCTAAGACTCAGCCCTCCAAAGCACATTTTCATGAGTAGAGGAGCAAGCAGAGGCAAAAAGGTATCAAAAAGAAAGAAAGAGAACGTGGCAGGCAAATGAAAAAAAGAAAAGAAAATACCAAAATTAGAAAACCCCAAAGTAAATCTAGTGAGTTGCCAAAAAGCACAAAAGGGAGCAAGAGGCTGAGTTTGAAGATGAGGCAAGGAAGCAACCAAGGGCAAGGACAGAGAAAAGAAGGAAAAAAGGAGGAGCCAGAGTGAGTCTGCCATGTAGGTAGAGATGGACGGAGTGGGGGTGTGAAGAAGACAAAATGGGGGAGAGACAAAAACAGTGTCAGAAAATGGAGGCATCCTGAATGGAAGTAGACTCCAAGAAGGAAAAGAGGATGTCCCAGGGCATGCTGAAGAAACAATGAAAGTCTAGGAAGATTCTGTGAAAGGCAAGGTGCATCCATCTGGATGGGAACTATTAAAGTAGTTTTGAAAAATGCATCAGACATTGAAATAGCAATCAAAAGTTTAAAGAAACAGTTTTAGCTCAGTATTATGTGGTGGAGAATAAACATCAAAAATCAGAACAGCAAAAAGAAAATCATCACAAACCTCATCTTTCAGTTATGAAAAGACAAAGTCAAGCTTTTCAAATGAATATTTTTATATTTCGAAAATAAATATATTCCATTATTGACTTCTACTTTTCACTGTTGGTTATAAAACATGTAATGAATTATAACAATTCATGAAAATTATAACAATCTGTTGAAAATGCTTTTCATAGTCATATTTTTAACATAAAAATACATATTTTTGCAGGTTTTTATGAAAGATACAATATATCATCTTCCAAGCATACACATACACACCTGCATACACATACACCCCTGTACACAAAATGCAGGCACATCAATTGAACTGTTCTTTGATTCAGAGACAAATTTTGGGATTAAGTACATGTCCACTAATAAGAAGTTTGCAATATCTTAGTTGGATACACTACATTCAAAGATGAATTCTACAGTATTTTACCATCACGTTTTAAAAAACAGAGATGGAAATCAGATGTTCTCAAAGTTATCGTAGTGCAAGATACTTCTATTGTTTTTGTTCCATATCCCCAGTATTTTTCAGTTTGGTAGCCCTCACTTAATAGACTTAATTTTAATGACTTTCCTTGTGTAAGAAAACATTCAGCAAGTTTTAACGGAAACAACTCTTTTTTTGACAATTGTAATTGGATTGATGCAATATTTAATTAAACTTTGTAAATATACTCACCGATATACCTGAAATGAATGGGCTGGAAAAACAAAAAAAATCATTCTTGATACACATAATATTCAGCTTGTGGGAGCAAATAGCCATAAGCTTCTTAGAGAATAAACTGCCAGCTGCATGCATTATCAAGCTTTGGGCAGCAGTTAGTGAATTTCACAGTTGAATTGGAGAGTGTTAATTAACCCTGCAAAAAGATGAGTGTTTTTTTTTTTTTAAAGATAAATCTCTTGATCATAATGGTCGGTTACAGGTATGTGACAATTGTTGATTATGTCATTAACAACATACATAGCTCGCGTGTGATGTTGCTTCATCTGCACTTGCCTCTGAGTTCTATCGTGTACAGTTTAAGGGTACACACATTCTATTCTTTTCCTCCCTTCTTTGTCTCTCTCAGCTACATTGCTATTTATGTCAGAGACAACTTGTAATAAATACCTGTCATTAGGAATTGTATTGAGTCATAAATAACCCATCTTCAGTGTAAAAATATAATAATAATAATTATTGATAAAGTGAGAGGAATCTTCCAGATATAGATTGTTTCCCCACCATACCTGGCTTCTTTCTGCCCTTCCCCTCAGGGAGCAGCCTCCGGGCAAGGCTATGCCTCTGAAGGGTAGGCATATTCCCAGTAATGAATTATAGGGTGCAGGTTGCCAAGCAAAGCTAAAAACAATGGAACCCTCACTCTCAGTCAATGTAATTGTAAACACCGTAGAGGAATTTGAATGATTAACTCAATTGCTTTGATTATTAAACTACTTGCTGTACTGCCCTAAGGTGCAGATTCTTCACCAGCCTGTCACCATTGGTGCTTTCTGTAAGTTTTAATAACCCAATGTCTTTTCCTGCTTGACCTCCTGGTGCCTTCTTTGGACTAGGTAAACATTATATGCAAGCCCTCTCAGATTTTCAGATTTGGGGTTACCATGCTACATAGAGAAAAAAATGATGGAAAGATGGAAATACTGAAAAACCTCTCACATTTTAATGTGCTCTCTGAACATGCAGGAACATTGCAGTAGGAGTAAGAAAGATAAAGAGTCAGTGCTGATACTAATTAGTTGTGTAATCTTGTAAGCCTTTTTTATTTATCTTGAAAATGCCAAAAACAATATTTTATACTTGTGTGAAATAAAATAAGATACCATAAGATAAACTATGCAACATGTTTTCTATGATGCCTTGTACAAAGCATCCCCTTCATAAGTGGTAAGTTTACTTTTTTATCAGCATTTTTATTATCATCATGTGTATCACATAAAAAAACAAAATTCATCTGGGTGCATAATTGACAATTGATTTGGGGTTTCCATAAATAATAGCAACTCCATACTTTACCATTTTTAGTAATCTCTAAACTGTGTATCATTTAGGTGGAAATCAGTGTTCTGTTCTGTTAAGTAGTACTATGTGAAGCACAACAAAACATTTATATATGAAATAGACAAGAGTTAAATATATATTTTTTCCAAATCAAATACCAACAGGCATTATATACAAGCATAGAAAATAATAGCAAGACCCTAAAAGCTGAACAATTCTCATGATACTCATGTTATAAAACCATAAATTTGTGATAATTCTCAACTGTATTACACTTCTGGAGTTTTTCTTGAAGCAAAAACTGTATATCATTTTCTGTAATATCCATGGTGACAGTTAAAACTACAAAGCTCTTTGTGAAGTTTTGTGGACAATACCATAAAAGACATGACGTTAATCCCTTAGAAAGCTTACAGTCTTTTTAGGAAGTAATAGTTTAAGGTCCAGAAACAATTAGTTAAAAGATTCATAAGAGTATATAACTAATCAATATAAGTTATTTAATAAATGAGATATGCCACTGAGAAACGATTATCTTGTCTGCTATTTGTTAATTCACCCTGGTAAGTGTGATGAATTTGAATCTTATTATTTCTTGCCGGGAACTGAGTCCAGGCTGATACCCTGGCTGAACTAAATGATTGACCAAGATCAACAATTGTGATTTGCCCCTAATTATAACCACTGGATTCAAAACACACATAGAGTATTCATATAGTATTCCATAATTCTCAAGCATGATCAACAAGGCATTGGGTGGATACAAGGAAAGAAAAAATTTGTTTATTTGTAATGACTATTTTGTGATGGTACAAGTGACACATATTTATTAATTAGAAATGCACAGGCAAATCACTAAGACAACGTCATCAAAGACTTAAACTCCAAGGAGCCAGAATAGCAACCTCACTTGAAAAACAATACTACTAAGAAAACATAATTAGTGCAAAATCCCCCAGATCAAGGGTTCAACAACAATCTGTAATGCAGAAAAGGAACTCAACCTTCTCTCTCATTCTGTAATCCTAAGTGGTAGAGTAGTATAAGGTAAAGAAAATGATCCTTCGGGTAGAAAACATGAGTTTTAATAAGTGCTCTGCTTCTAATCACTATTTGCTTCTCTGGCTTTCAAATCCTTAATCCTGACAACAATATTTATTAGCTCATAGGTTTGCCCTTTATAAACAAGTTAATATGCATTAAATTTTACATGGTACACCACTATATAAATATATATAATATTAATCTTTAAATTGTTATTTAATGTTTTTCAGTGGTTCTCGTATAGAAGGGGTGAATATCAAGGTGAGGCTTTCATTCAGAGTCTATTAAATAGTCTGACTGCTATCCATAAGAGCAAAATTTTTTTGGTAAACGGTACCCATTCATTCACACACACTCACAAGGCACACATAATTTGAAAGGAAAAAAGTGAGAATACATGCACTAACAAGGTAAGCTCTACATTTATATTTCACAGTATGCTGTTTTATCTCTTTATCTTAAAAATACCCATTGTAATCCAACAAGGTAATTTCATGAGCCATCAATGGTTTGGATCCCACAATTTACAAAGAATGTGAGCAATGATTTAATGGACAATGCATTGCAAATGACCTTGAAAACCAACAATTCCTATAAAGTATTAACCGTTAGTCTCTATGCCTGTGTCATAACATTGTCTTCCTTAACAAAGGTTTTGAGATTTCAGAGGGATTCACCAAAACCTCTGTAATAGGATAATGATTGCAAGTCATCCACAAAGCCCTATCAATATCAAATCTTAAGAATGAGTATATTTCAACTGGCTTGTATGAACAAGAAAGAATATTCAGGAAGATGTGAGGTTTCGAGTGGTTTTGCATGAATCATCACTCTGAGAAGACCTTGATCAGCTAAGACACACATCAGGAAAATTGCAATAAAGATCAAGATCAAAATATCAAATAATAATGTGAAGATAATGATAACTTGATAAAACTGAACCAAAATTCAGAATAATCTGGGTTACTGCTGAGTCCCTGCCATGAAACACTGAGATATTGGTTCTTCTGATTTTTCAGTTACTCAGAACTATATTATATTATGGTTTTCAAGAGTTTCCTAGTTGTGAAGAACCTTAAAAATCATCAAGTCTGACGCCGTGTCCTTTGCAGCTTCGGATCATGAATTTTAAATCATTATAACTAGGCTTGAACACATTTTTATTAATCTATATAGGAACCATTACAATCAACACATTTTTATCAATAAGAAATAAGTGAGTTTGTACCTGTGGCATAAAAACTTGTGCTTTGAGATTCGATGAACTCTTGGAAAGCATTTTCTGCCTCCTGATGGTTGTGGAAGCGTTATCCCCGCAAAAGTTTATTAAGATGCTTGAAGTAGTAGTCAGTTGGTGATAGGTCAAGTGAATGAAACAGATGCTACAATACTTTATAGCCCAGTTTGTTCAACTTTTGAAGTGTTGGTTGTGCGATGTGGGGTCGGGCACTGTCCTGGAGAAGAATTGGGCCCTTTCTGTTGATCAAGGCAGGCTGCAGACATCACAGCTTTTGGTGCATCTCATCGATTTGCTGAGCGTTCATACTTCTCAGATGTAACGGTTTCACTGAAATTCAGAAAGCTGAAGACCACCAAACAGTGGCCATGACCTTTTTTCGTGCAAGTTTGACTTTGGGAAGGGCTTTGTAGATTCTTCTCGATTCAACCACTGAGCTGGTCATTGCCAGTTGTCATATACAATCTACTTCTCATCACACAGCACAATCCAATCAAGAAATGGTGTGTTGTTGCACAGAATAAGAGAAGATGACACTTTTAAATGGCTTTTTTTTTATTTTCTGTCAGCTCATGAGGCACTTTTCCAATTTGCTTCAAATGCCAAATGACCGTAGAATCGACGTTGAGTTATTCAGCAACTTCTCTTGTAGTTGTGAGAGTATCAACTGTAATGGTTGCTCTCAATTGATTATTGTCAACTTCCAATGACCAGCCGCTACACTCCTCATTTTCAAGACTGCCATATCCTTTGCAAAACTTCTTGAATCACCAGTGCACTCTATGCTCATTAGCAGTTCTTTGGCCAAATGCATCACTAATGTTGTGAATTGTTTCTGTTGCTTTATGACCCATTTGAACTCAAATAAGAAAATCACTCGAATTTGCTTTTTGACTAACATCATTTCCATCATCTAAAATAAATATGTAATAAGCAGCAAGTAATAAGTGACTAGAAAAAAAACATAAAGCAAGAAGTGCACATTAAGGTGGTGTATAACATGACCACATTTATTTAAGACTGTATTGCAATATCAAACAGCAAATATCAACAATGCAAAAACTGCAATCAGTTTGCACAAACTTAATATGTCATAAGCTGTCCAGGCTATAGTTGACTACTTTAAATAATTCAAATAATACTTCAAGTACAAACAAACACCACCAACAACAGATACATGTAGATAATTGAACAGCTCTACTTGAAAGTGATTTTTATTTGGTACTATCTGTAATTAGTTATTAGCTGTCTCTCTTTTTGCTTCAAATAATAGTCTAATTATTATTTCTATGTCAGATAACTTTCCTTCTTCTCTGAGTTATTTTTTTGTCCATCAACAGCTGTTGACTAAATGGAGACAGTGGTAAGAGCATTGACTTTGGAAGCCAAAGAAACTTAGTTAACTTCCTGAATTAAATTTATGCTGCTTCCATAGACTTAACTAGACTTGGCAATTTACTTAACTTTCTTAATCTTAACATCTTTTATAAGTAAAATAGGGTAAATAATTTCTCATAGAATTGATATGTTTATTATTAAGAAAACATATTTCAATCTCACAGCATGTTTCTGATAATATAGTCAATTCACTATAAAGATTATTTGCTTTATTTATTGACTTACATATTTATTGATTTATTATTTATTGATTTATATATTAAAGTCCAGTATCCAAACATTTAGGGAATTATCTACTATAGAATTTTGGCTAAGATGAAAAACTCATATCTATGGTAAAAATCCAGATACTCAATTTCCCAACTTGATTTTCTTAAGGAACAGATGAGTGAATAGCTCGCTAGTCAGGTGTGAATGGGTAAAACTGCTGGAGGATCATTTTGGTAGTGGTTATAATGGCAGCAGTCACTCCTGTCTCCAGAGCAATAATGGCCCAAGTGCCAGTATTCAAGATCTAGCAATTAAGAAAAAGCCTAATGTGAAATAATGACTCTAATCTGCATTTCACCATTATGTTTGAGGAATGCAACATTTTAATTTTCAGGAAAAAACAAAAATTCAAACCAGGTCTATTATGCAAACATTTATTTTTTTAGAGCTCTTTGTCTCCAATCACTATTTTACTAATTTAATACACATGTAGTTATAGTAGTTTTTTAATGCATGCTTTCATAACATACTCAAAAGTTCTTAAAATACAATGCTTCCCTCATTTCTTTCAAACTCACCTATCTCAATCTTGCTAATTCATGCTCTCAATGAAAAAAGAGAGTAAGAAAAAAAAAATAGCAGATGCTTTATACCTAGTTGCTCTTTTAGTTGTACTATAGGGTTCCTAAAATATTAGTATTAATAATCAGTTTTGCAATAAGCACTAAACTGGAAGTTAGGCAAATTTGCTGTAGACTGAGGTCTGTGATTAACTAGCTAAAGAACTTGAACATATGGATTTACTTATCCTCTCAAGCTTCATTTATTTCTGTTTGTTAAAAATGACAAGCAAACACAAAGCAAGGGAGTTTTTAAAAGTGTACTGCACGGACTTCCTGCATGAGAATGATTTGGAGTTCTTACTTGTTAATAAACAACATTTTCGCATGCATGCCAACCCAGGTATATTCTCCTAGCTGATAGTGACACATATTTCTGTCATAGTAAGAAACTGCAGAGTGTATGCTTTCACAGTTCATTAAGTATTGAGAGATCACTTTAAGAGATCTGACATGCTTAATATATTATATTAAATGTGACTTTAAATAGAATATTCAATTTTGCTGCTTTACTTAGTGGGACTTGACAGTCACTATATGAGTATATACATATTCTTTTTTTTTTTTTAAGATTTGGGGTCCAGTTCAGGATTAAGTATATAAGTGGATATCGTACAAGTAAAGTTTAGATCTCCCTTTGGTTCCCACTCTGCCTGGTTTGAGATCGGGTACGCTTTTTGTTGTTATGTGCCCCCCTTCCCCTGCAGTATCCCACTATTGTCAATTCCTTTTTTATAGTATTATGGTAAATGCTCAGGGTCTGCTTATAAGTGACAACATGCAATACTCAGTTATTTGTTTCTGTGATAGACCACTGAGTATGATAGACACTAAATCTATCCAAGTTGCTATGAAGTCCATATGTTTGTCCTTTTTTATGGCTGTGTAATATTCCATTGTGTATACATACCACATTTTTTTT
>CAUYQG010080156.1:0-11634 GCA_963574415.1 Tarsius wallacei
GATTGGTATTCCATAAGAAGAAAGGGAAAGGGACAACATCTTGGAGCAAATATTCCAGGAGGTTATCCAAGAAAACTTTTCCCAGCTCACCAGACACATGAGCATCCAAACACAAGAGATACAGACAACCCCCACAAGACATCAAATGAGAATACCAATCCCTAGGCACATAGTAAATTGCCTACACAAAGTAGGCACAAAGGAAAAAATCCTAAAAGCAGCATGAAAGAAAGGTCAAACTACCTACCAGGGAAAACCAATCAGAATAGCAGCAGATCTATTGGCAGAAACATTACAAGCTAGAAGGTACTGGAGTCCAATATTCAAAGTTCTCAAGGATAAACAATTTCAGCCAATAATTTTATACCCAGCCAAGCTCAGCTTCATCAGTGATAGAGAATTAAAATCCTTACCAGACATCCAGTCTCTAAGAGATTACGCAGCTTCCAGATCAGCTCTAAAGAAGATGTAAAGAAAAAACGTTATATGGACCTCATGATGGAAATAAACAATCACATTTCAAAAATCAGCCTGAATGTGAATGGACTAAATGCACCACTGGAAAGACACAGAATGGCAAACTGAATAAACAACAACTATGTTCCAATAATTTTTTGCATCTAGGAAACTCATCTCACCATTAGGGATGCACACAGACTCAAAGTTAAAGGATGGAAAATGAGTTTCCAGGTGTTGGATCTCAAAAGAAAGCAGGAGTTGCAATCTTAATATCAGACATAATAACCGTTAGGCTTTCAGAAATTCAAAAAGATACAAAAGGACACTATGTAATGATAAAATGTTCAATCCATCAACAAGAATTATACATCCTAAATATATATGCACTCAACACAGAAACACCAGCATTTATAAAGCAACTATTAAGTAAACTAAAAGATATTGACTCTAACACTATTATAGCTGGGGTTTGAAATATCCCACTAACAACCTTGTATAATTCATTGAAACAAAAAATCAACAAAGAGATCCAGAATCTCAACTTGATGCTTGACCAAATGAATTTAATAGATATTAACAGAATACTCCACCCAACAAGCACAGAATATACATTCTATTCATCATCACATGGAATGTATCCCAAGATTGATCATATCTTCAGTCATGAATCAAGCAAAAACGAATTTTATAAGATCAAAAAGCACCTTTTCAGACCTCAGAGGAATAAAAACAAATATCAACACCAACAAAATTCCCCCAAAAACCAAAGACATGGACACTAAATAGTGTGATGCTGAATGACTACTGGGTCAACACAGAAATCAAAGCAGAAATTTAAAAATTGCTGAAAACAAATCAAAATGAGGAGACATCATACCAAAACCTCTGGGATGCAATGAAGACAGTACTAAGAGATGAATTTATATCTATAAATACACATCAAGAAAATAGAAAGATCACAAGTTAACAGCCTAACAAATCACCTGAGGGAGCTGGAAAGACAAGACCACGAAACCCTAACTTTAGCAGAAGAATCCAGATCACCAAAGTAAAAGTCCAAACACAGGACACAGAAGAAAAAATATCCAAGAAAAAAAATCAACAAAATAAAAAGCTGACGCTTTGGAAGAATAAACAAGATTGATGAACCCCTAGGCAGCATGACTAAGAAAAAGAAAGAGAAAGTCCAAGTAAACACAATCAGAAATGCAAAAGATCAAATCACACCTGACTCTGAAGAAATACAAAAGATTATCAGAATTTAGTATGTAAACCTGTATGGAAACAAACTTGATAACCAGAATGAAATGGAGGACTTTCTGACATCACACAACCACCCAAGGTTGAAACAAGAAGACATTTCAACACTAAACAGAGCCATAACAACCCAGTAAATTGACTCCATCATTAGAAAACTACCTTCAGAAAAAGCCCTGGAGCAGACAGCTTTCCAGTAAAATTCTACAAAACGTACAAGGAGGAGCTAATACCAATCCTATTGAAAGTATTCTAGGCAATTGAGAAAGATAGAGTTCTCCCCAAATCATTTCACAAAGCTAACATCACACTGATACCCAAACTGGGTATATATCCAACGAAAAAAGAGAACTATAGCCCAATATTCTTAATGAACAAAGATGCAAACTTTCTCAACAAGATTCTAGCAAATTGGTTCCAACAACACATCTCAAAAATCATCCATCATGACCAAGTAGGCTTCATCCCCAGGATGCAGAGCTGGTTCAACATTCGCAAGACCATAAATGTCATTAAATACATCAACAGGTATGGAAACAAGAACCACATGATTATATCATTAGATGCAGAAAAAAACTTTTGATAAAATCCAGCATCTCTTCTTGATAAAAGCCCTCAAACACCTAGGCATAGAAAGAGCATACCTCAAAATAGCAAGAACCATCTACAATAAACTCACAAGCAGAATTTTGTTAAATGGACAGAAACTAGAAACATTTCCCCTGAAAACTGGAACAAGACAAGGCTGTCCCCTCTCACCCTCTTGTTTAACACTGTGTTGGCTGCCCCCTCTCACCCTCTTGTTTAACACTGTGTTGGAGGCTAGAACAATTAGACAAGAGAAGGAAATCAGGGGTATACAAATAGGAAAGGAAGAAGTTATCACTCTTTGCTGGTGATAAGATTCTGTACCTTGAAAGCCCAAGAGAATCTGTCAAAAACTTGCTTTCCCTGATACAGGACTTTGGCAAAGTCTCAGGGTACAAAATGAATGTGCAAAAGACAGTTGCATTCTTATACACCAACAATAAATAGGCAGAGAACCAAATAAAAAGCAAAATCTCATTCACAATAGCCACAAAAAAAAAAGAAATACCTCAGCATCTTCATAATCAGAGAAGTGAAAGACCTTTACAATGAAAACTACTGCTCAAGAAATCCAAAAAGACACAAACAAATGGAAAAATATTCCATGCTCTTGGACTGGAAGAATCAACATTGTTAAGATGTCCGTTCTACCAAAGGCAATCTACAGATTCAATGCAATATCCATTAAATTACCAACATCATTCTTCTCAGACCTGAAAATGACAATACAGAAATTCATATGGAAAAATAAACAACCATGAATAGCCAAAACAAATCTCAGCAAAAGAAAAAAAGTGGAAGGTATCACACTTCCAGACTTTAAACTTTATTATAAGGCTACAATAATCAAAACAACCTGGTACTGGTACAAGAATAGGCATATGAACCAATGGAACAGTATAGAGATTCCTGAAGCAAAATCTCAATTTCTCAATCAACTCTTCTTTAACAAATCCTCCACCAACAACCACTGGGAAGAGGATAACCTATTCAGCAAATGGTGCTGGGAAAACTGACTGACCACATGCAGAAGATTGAAACAGGACCCCTACCTATCACTATACACAAAAAAATCAACTCTAAATGGATCAAAGACCTAAATGTAAAATCTCAAACTATAAGAACCTCAGAAAATGCAAGAGACACCCTTATGGAAATTGAAACTGGCAACCAATTTCTGATCAAAACCCCAAGTGCACATGCCATAAGAGATAAAATAGACAAGTAGGGCCTCATCAAACCAAAAAGCTTCTGCAAAGTCAAAGAAACCATCAAGAGAGCAAGGAGACAGCCCACAGAATGGGATAAAAGATTTGCCAATATTATATCTGACAAAGGCCTAATATCTAGCATCTACAAAGAACTCAAACATGCCAAAAGTAAAAAAAAAAAAAAAAAGTCTCATTAAAAAAGTGAGCAAAAGACATGAGTAGGCACTTGTCCAAAGAGGATAGACGGGCTGCCAACAGACACATGAAAAAGTGCTCAGCATCACTCATCATCAGAGAAATGCAAATCAAAGCCACACTGAGATACCACCTAACCCCAGTAAGAATGGCCATCATTAATAAAATAAACAACAACAGGATGCAGAGAAAAGGGGATGCTTCTGCACTGCTGGTGGGAATGAAAACTAGTGCAACCTCTTTGGAAAACAATGTGGCAATTTCTAAAAGATCTAGACATTGACCTTCCATATGAACCAGCAATCCCCCTACTGGGAATATACCCGGAGGAACTCAAATCATTCTACAAAAGAGATACCTGCACATGCATGTTTATTGCAGCACCATTCACAACAGCAAAAATGAAATCAACCTTCTGCCCATTGAAACTGAACTGGATTAGAAATATGTGGTAAATATACACAATGGAATATTATGCAGCCATAAAGAAGGACAAACATATGGACTCTGCAGCAACTTGGATAGATTTAGAGTCTTATTATACTCAGTGATCTATCATGGAAACAGAGAACAGAGTACCACATATTCTCACTCATAAGCAGACCCTGAACATTTACCATATTATTATAAGAAAGGGATTGGCAGTAGCGGGATAATGCTGCTGGGGGAGAGGGGATACAGCATCAATAAGGGTACCTGATCTCAAACCAGGAAAAGTGGGGACCAAAGGGAGTCCCAAACTTTACCAGTACAATGACCACTGGTATATCTAATCCTGTATTGTACCTCATATCTTTAAAATAAAAAAATAAATAAAATAAAAAATTCACTGAAGTCAAATTCAGCCTCTCATAACAACACTAGCTGGTACACTGATGCTAATGGGTTTCTAGAACACTGACCTATCAAGGGAAGCCTGTACTACAAGGGACCCACCATCCAAAAAAAATTCCATTTTTTTATCCCCCTATTGTATATAATGTACTAGGGTACTGTGAATCATCCTGCATTATTATCCATTTTAATACTGTGGTAACACATACTCTACAGGGATTTTTGAATAAAAGATTTATTTTAGAATGGTTTTAGATTTGTAGAAAAATTGAGAGGATATAGCAGAGAAGAGTAATGAGAAATCAAAGAATGCATATAGTTTTAATTTCAATAAATATGTGTGATTGCTCTCTAAAAATTGTAATAATTCCAATTTCAATAGCAATATATGAGAAGGACACTTTCTCTATACTGCTGACAGCAATGAGGAAATTTAGTGCAGTAGTTAAAGGCACAATTTCTGGAACCAAGCTGCTTGAATTTGATTAAAGTTCTGCAACTTTTCACCTGTGGGACCTTGAACAAATTACTAAACTATATTCCTCTGCTTAATGGGTATAAAATAGGAATGATAATATAAGTACTGAAATATTCGACTAGTATTAGTTTCAGCCATATACTTATTACAAATAAGTGAGTTAATATACATGGAGCATCAGAACCCTCTCAAGCATATAGTCAGTACTTGATTACAAATATCAGCTATTATTAAGGGAAGTGGGTGTGATCATACTTTTTATACTTACCAATCTGATATTTTTTAAGTATTATGCAATTTTTATATAATTTACCTTTACTTATTACTAGGTGAAGCGTCTTTTAATATGTTTATTGGCTATTTAGATTTACTTTGATGTGAATTTTCTATTTTTATTTCTAACAATTTTTCTATTGAGTTTATTGTAATTTCTTTATTGATTTGAAGAAATATTTATATTAAATATAAATCTCAAAAAGTTGAATTTTTCTCTAATCTATAAAGATTTTTCAACCCTATTGTATATTGCCAACATCATTTTCTTGTCTTATTGCAAAAGCTTTTAAATGTTCATATTGAGTAATAGTAACAGCAACACTTGTAGTAATCATGGACATACCTATCTCTTATTTAAATAAAAATGACTTTAACATTTCACTTCATAGAACTTTGTCACTTGAACTTTTGTTAATATCTGTAGTTAAAAAGGAGATTGCTCTAGTTAAAGGTGAGGCTTAACTAGTCTTTATAAGGGTTAGCATTACTATTACACCATTCTTATCTTTTCCTCATCAGAATAGCTTAAATAGTATTGTTATTATCCATTCTCCAAAAGAGCAAAAGAACAGTAGAATACTTACACATTAGCCACTGCTCTACATGCTTTACTCTTATTAAGACATTCAATCTGCTAGATGTTTCTTACGTGTTAGAAACTATGATGATCTTCCCAATCTCATGATGGATAAAATTTTAGATAAAGGCATCAAACGATATATGTCCAGAGCATGCAGCAAAACAAGAAGGATGAAAGAAAGGAAGGAAGCAAGGGAAAGAAAGAGAAAAGTCAGACATGAGCTTAAGGCAGACATATTCTAGAACTTTATACTTAACCACTATTAATTTCTATGCTATGGCATAGAGCTACTATTCTATGCTGTCTCAGGTGGCCCCATAAGTTAATCCCATTCCCAATTTATTCTATGGAAATTGGTCTGTTTTATTCATTATTTAGTTATTTATTCATCCATTAATTCATTAATTGGTTCATTCAACAATTATTTGTTGAACACTTGTGGTATGTCACTCTTTGTCCTAAGCCAGGGATAGATATAGCAGTAAGCCAAACAGGAGGGCCCTGCTCTTATAGAGATAGTGCTATGGTTTGAGTGTGTCCCCTCCAAAACTGAAGTTTTAAAACTTAATGGACAATGTGATAGTATTAAGAGGTGAGGCTTTAATAGGAGATTAGGCCATGAGGGTAACTTCCTCATGAATGGGATTCAGGCCCTTACAGAAGAAGCTTCACTCAGTGTTTGGCCCTCTTGCCCTTCTACCTTCCACCTTGTGAGGACACAACAATAGTCCCCTCGGGAAGATGTAGCAACAAGGTGCCATCTTGGAAGCCAAGAGCTACCCTCATCAGGTAACCAAACTTACCAGTGCCTTGATTTTGGAGTACCCAGCCTCCAGAAGTGAAAATAAATACATTTCTATACTTTAAAAATCACCCTGCCTGTAGTATTTTGTTACAGCAGCACAGTTGGATTAAAACAGAAATTGGTACCAGAGAAGTGAGGTGTTGCTATAACAAATACCACACTATGTGGAAGCAGCTTTGGAACCAGATGATGGGTAGAGGCTGGACCAGTATGGAAGTAAATGCTGGAAAAAAAAAGCCTGTATTGTCATGAATGAAATTTTAAGGGAGATTCTGGTGATTGCTCAGAAAAAAAAAAGAGTTGTAGGGAAAGCTCTATCCTTCTCAGAGATCAAGTGGTTGTGAACATAATACTGGTAGAAAAATGGCCAGTGAAGACTACCCTGATGAGGTCTCAGAAGGAAATGAGGAACAAAAGTATTGAAAACCGGAGGAAAGGTCATCCTTGTTTTAAAGTGACAAAGAACTTGACTGAATTTTCTGTGTCCTAGGACTTTGTGGGAGGCAGAATTTAAGAGCAATAAAGCAGGATATTTGGTGGAAGTAATCTCCAAGCAGCAAAGTGTTCAGAATCCTATATGGAATCTCCTAGCTGTTTATATAGCAAAACGTGAGAAGAGAGAAACAATTTAAAGAAGGAATTTGTAATTAAAAGAGAAGCATAACATAAACATTTGAAATATTCTCAGCCTGACCATGTAAAGAATAGAAAAGCCTGTTTAGGAGAGAAAACCAAGGGTATAGTCAAGAAACTGTTTGATGAGATTAGTATGCCTAGAAAGAATTCAGGTACTATTCATTGAGACAATGGGAGAACGACACAGAAGGCATCACAGAGGCTGACATGTCCATCACAGGCCCAGGGTGCCACACTTTGTAAAGTTATTTCCATGCTTCATAACCCCAGTTGAAAAACTTTGCTTGGTCCCGAGTTAAAGTGACAGTACTGAAAAATAACCGCTCTTGCTTTTCTCAAGTAAGTCTGCAGGGCTTATTTTTTACTCATGACAACTAATACTTTGTTTTGAAAACTTGCGTGCTGAAGGCTTGAAACTTTGCTTGCTTTCCACTCTTAACATTTCTCTTTCTTATCCTCAGAGTACCTCCACAACCTTAAACTACTTATAAAAGCTTTTTCCTCCTTAATCACTTCAAAACAATTTACTTAGAGGCTGTCTTCTCTGTTGTACTAAAGTATTAAAGAAAAATCATATTTCTTCTTCAAATTGCCTTATTTCACCATATGCAGCAAATAAATGTAGGAAGCAAAATATAAGGAATGAACAAATTATTCTGACTTGTATGTTTTGCCAAATAATTTTGCCATACAAAATGTATTTTGCCAATGAATAAAATCCTTTTGATACAGGAAGAAATAAAATCATGACCATTTTTATAAAATATAACTGTATGTCTACTTTTGAAGGGACCTAAAACATTGCAAAAGTATAAACTTAATTAGTAGAAAGCTAACTGATTATGAAATAATTAATGTTTCTAGAGAAATTTAAATTGGAAGATCATTAGTTTTTGTTTTATTATTTTAGGTAAGGAGCAAATCTCTAGAGGTATTTTAATTATTTAAAGGTCTCTAAGCTGGACATTTTTTAAAACATACACATTTGTAATCCTACTCAGAAGAGTAAAAAGAGCTGGGCTAAAAATATTAAAATTCCCTTGGTCATCATGAAAAAGTAAAACATCATGACTTAAGTATCTTACCATGAGCCTTCAGATGGGTTCCCTTGCCTAAAAGCAATGCTGATTAAATAAAATCTAGCTGCTACTATATTTAGCCCCAAACATCAAGTAAACCCAGGGAAGTTAAATTATTATAACTCATATGGAAATAAATACCTAAAAAAAAATTCCCGAGTATCAGAGAGTTTCAAACAGATTATGCAATGTCTGATCATTCTTTTTGGATTTTGGCAAAATCATTTTTCACATTTATATATTTAAGTAATAATTTCTTAATGCACTGAGCCCCGCTACATGCCAGACACTGTCATATGGAGTCTATATGTACTAACTCTCAACTCTCTGTGATGTAGGGAGATTAGCTACGTGAAATTATTGGCAAAAATGAGGCACAGAGAAGGGGGGTGGCCTGCCAAAGGTCATGGAACAAGCAGGTGTTGGACTCAGGATCTGAATCCCAATAGCCTGACTTCAGACTTCAGCACCCCTCCTCTTAACCACCACGTCAATTTGTCTTCTGATACATGAGCACCAGTCTCATGCTTTTCTATATTCTCCCGGTATCACAAGGGCTGGAAATAAAGACATTTCTTTTGTTCTAGAAACAGCAGTTAAAGACAGTTACATGAGATCCAGCAGTTAAAGGCACTTACGTGAGACTTGGAAGGTGAAAGATAGGCAGATATACAGGCCCTATTGTTCCCCTCTAGCAGTGACAGGCAGACATATGGGCTTTGACAGATATAAAATCTTTCACTAGACTCCAGATACTTGGCAAATCATGGGTGTCAGTGCTACAGTCTCATGGAATCATTGGTTTCACATCTTCTTAATTTCCTAAAATCTAATAGAGAAACTTACAACCAGCAGCAGCTTTCGCTGATCTTTTATCCTCCAGAACTTTCATTGCTTTTGTGAGCATATAATTCCCCCAATTAAATGTCTTTCTGCCAATGCAGGAGACACTCTTATGGAGATTGGAGTAGGCAATCGATTCCTGATGAAAACACCAGACACCTATGCCATAAGAGATAAGATAGACAAGTGGGACCTCATCAAACTGAAAAGCTCTGCAAAGCAAAATAAACCATCAAGAGAATGGGGAGACAGCCCGCAGAATGGTAAAAAATATTTCCCAACTGTTTATCTGACAAAGGCCTAACATCTAGGATCTATAAGGAATTCAAATGTGCCAAAAGGAAAAAAGCAAACAGCCCCATTAAAAAGGGGAGGGGAGCACACCTCATCAACAAGGGTACCTGCATAATGAACGTTTGTATACCTAGCCCTGAATTGTACCCCACATCTTTAAAATTAAAAAAAATTATTTAAGTGGGTAAAGACATGAATAGAAGATAGATGGGCAGCCAACAGACACATGAAAAAGTACTCAGCCTCACTAATCATCAGAGAAATGCAAATCAAAACCACATTGAGCTACCATCTAACTCATTAATAAAACAAACAACAACAGATGCTGGTGAGGATGTGGAGTAAAGGGAATGCTTCCACACTGCTGATGAAAATGCAAACTAGTTCAACCTCTATAGAAAACAATGTGGCACTTTCTAAAAGAAATAGAAATTGACCTTCCGTATGACCCAGCAATTCCCCTTCTGGGAATATACCCAGAGGTACTCAAATCATCTTACCAAAAAAATATCTGTATAAACATGTTTATTGTAACACTATTCACAATAGCAAAAACATGGAACCAACCATGCTGCCCATCAAAGCTAGACTGGTTTTAAAAAAGTGGTGTGTGTGTATACATAAATATATATGTATACACACATATATATTTAATCAAATATTACATAGTCATAAAGAAGGACAAACATATGGACATCGCAGCAACTTGTATGGATTTAGAGTCAATAATACTTAGTGATCTATCACAGAAACAAAGAACTGAGTACCACAGGTTTTCACTCACAAGCAGACCCTGAACATTTGCCATAATACTGTAAGAAAGGAATTGGCAGTAGCAGGATACTACTGGGGTCAGGGGGGAAGAACACAACATCAATAAGAGTACCTGATCTCAAATCAGGTGAAGTGGGAACCAAAGGGAGGTCCAAACTTTACCTGTATGATACCCACTTATATATCTAATCCTGAATTGCACCCCACACCTTTAAAATATAAATAAATAAACAAATATGCCTTTCTGCTATTGAGAATCTCTTCTTTTGAGATTCTTTTGAGAGAACTAATATTGTGTAGGGTACATAAATTTTTCAAGGGAATAGAAACTCAAAAATGACAACAAATGATTGGTTATTTTACTTGGCTTGAGTTAGAGCACTGATGAACTCATTACCAGTGAAAAATAGGATATTTGTAAACTATGTAATCTAATCATGCAGTGGCAACCAAAGTTCCTTGAATTATCACAGGATTTCTAACAGAATGAAGTATCTATTGAAGGAAAGGATTAGAACAGCCAGGCAGCTATTATATAAGGGTTTTATTGAGGGAGTGGTGATGAAATAAGACTCAGGGGAGTTGGCTTCAGACCTGATTGAAAAATGTCCACATAATAATGAGCATGCCAAGGTTTTAAAGTTCAAATCAATACATTTTCTTCCCAAAGGTTCAGAATTTAATATATTAGTCTGACAAACTAGAATAAACCTGTTTATCTAATTAAATTCAATGTTAATTTACATTAAATTCAGTTGTACTTTTTAACATTTTTGGTATAATATTGAGGAGGAAATCTACCTTCTCATTGTATCTTTAGGGGAGTTCAGAAAACTTTTCACTTACCAAAGCATTAAAAATACATTAGTCAGCCGGGCTCGGTGGCTCAGCCTGTAATCCTGCGCCTTGGGAGACTGAGGTGAGTGGATTGCCCGAGCCGGCGGGTTGGAGACACGCCTGGGCAAGCGAGACCTCATCTCTACAATAAATCAAAAAAATTAGCCGGGCATGGTAGCGTGCGCCTGTAGTTCCAGCTACTTGGAAGGCTGAGGCGGAAGGATCGCTGGAGCCCAGCAGGTCGAGGCTGCGGTGGCCGGGAGCGGCCACTGCACTCCAGTCTGGGTGACAGAGTGAGACTCCAACTCAAAAAAAAAAAAGTATATCACACTGATATGATTTTCAAGAAACTTAATGGAAGACAATAGAAAAGAGATAGAAAGCAAAAACTGAGATAAACTTGGCAGTTAAATCTAAATTTGGCTAATGTTTACAGAAATGGAAATCACTTAAATTACTGAATAATTTTTCTGCTTATCCATATATTT
>CAUYQG010080157.1:0-31399 GCA_963574415.1 Tarsius wallacei
GTGCACACCTGTAATTCCGGCTACTCGGAAGGCTGAGGCGGAAGGATCGCCGGAGCCCAGCAGGTCGAGGCTGCGGTGGCCGGGAGCGGCCACTGCACTCCAGTCTGGGTGATGGAGTGAGACTCCAACTCAAAAAAAAAAAAAAATTTGTGTGTGAGGCACCATATTTGCCTAGGCTGGTTGGTCTCCAGCATTTGGCCTCAAGTGATCCTCCTGCCTTGGCCTCCCAAAGTACTGGGATTATAGGTCTGAGCCCCCTTGCCTAGCCTGATTTATTTGGAATTGGCAAGTAGTAATTGTATATATTTATGGGATACAGTGTGATGTTTTGATGTGCTTACAATGTGAAATGATTAAATTAAGCTAATTAACAAATCCATCACTTCGCATATCTATCTTTTTCTGGTGTTAAAAACATTTACAACCTACTGTTCTATTTTGAAATATACAATGCATTGTTGTCTATTAATAGTCATCATTCTGTGCAGTAGAACACTAAAATTATTACTTCCGTCCAACAGAAACTTTACCTTTTAGTCAGTGTCTCCTCCTTCTTCTCTTCTGCCCCAGTTTCTGGTAACCATCTTTCTGTTCCAATTATGGGTCAACTTGTTTGGATTCCACATATGACTAAGATGTGATATTGTCTTTTTGTACCTGGCTTATTTTATTTGGTATAATATCTTCCAGGTACGTCCATGTTATTGCAAGTGACAGCATTCCTCCTCTTTTTAAGTCTGAGTAGTAATCCATTGGGTGTACGTACCATGTTTTCTTGATCATTTCATCTGATGATAGACACCTATAATTGCTTCCTTATCCTGACTTTTGTGAATAATGCTGCAGTGAACATGGGAATGCAGATATATCTTCAGCATATTGATTTCAATTATTATTATTATTTTTGAGTTTGACTCTCTGTTGCCCAAGCTGGAGGGCAGTCGCACGCTCATGGCTATTGCAGCCTTGACCTGCTGGGCTCAGGCGATCCTTCCACCTCAGCCTTACAAGAGGGTGGAACTATAGGCACGTGCAGCCATGTCTGGCTAGTTTTTTGATTTATTGTAGAGATGAAGTCTCTCCAAATTGCTCAGGCTGGTCTGGAACCCGTGGGCTTAGGCAGTCCTCACACCTCAGCCTCCCAAAGTACTGAGCCACCATGCCCGGCCAGTTACTGTGAATATAGACTCAGAGGTGGGATTACTGGGTCATATAGTAATTATATTTTTAGTTGATTGAGGAACTTCTAGTCGGTTTTCCATAATGGCTGTATTAATTTACGTTTCCGCCAGCCATGTACATGGGTTCCCTCTTCTCCACATTCTTGCCAATACTTTTGTGTTTTTTTATAGTAGCCGTCTGACAGATGTGTAGTGATATCTCATTTTGGTTTTAATTTGCATTTCCCATGATGATCAGTGATGATGAGCATTTTTTCATATGCCTGTTGGCTATTTGTGTGGTTTCTTTTGAGAAATGTTTATTTAGGTATTTCGATTATTTTTTGATTGGGTTATTTTTTCCTTACCATTGAGTTGATTTTCTCTTATATTTTGAATATTAGCCCCTTATGAGATATATGGTTTGCAAATATTTTCTTCTAATCCATGGATTGTGTTTTTATTAATTGCTTCATTTGCTGTGCAGAAGCTTTTCAGTTTGATGCAATCCTATTTGTTTATTTTTGCTTTTGTTGCCTGTGCTTTTGGGGTCATATATAAGAAATCTTTGCCCAGACCCGTGTTGTGGAGCATTTCACCTATGTTTTCTTCTAGTAGTTTTACAGTTTTGGGTCTTAACATTTAAATCTTTAATACATTTGAGTTGATTTGTGTATATGGTGTATATGGTCTTATTCTTCTGCTTATGAATATCCAGTTTTTCCAGCATCATTCATTGATGAGACTGTCCTTTCTTCATTGTGTGTTCTTGGCACCTTTGTTGAAAGTCAATTGACCATAAATGTGTGAAGTTTATTTCTGGGCTCTGTCCTCTTCGATTAATTGGTGTGTCTGTTTTTTTATGCCAGTATCATGCTGCTTTGATTACTATAGCTTTGAAAGTCAGAGGATGTGATGCCTCCATGTGAATTTTAGTATTATTTTATCTCTTTCTGTGAAAAATGGTATTGCAGTTTTGATAGGGATGCGTTGAATCTGTAGATCGCTTTCAGTAGTATAGACATTTTAACAATATTCTTTCAGTCCATGAACATGGGATACCTTTTCATTTGTGTTGTCTACAGTTTCTTTCATCAGTATTTTAGTTTTCAGTATATAAATCTTTCACCTCCTTTGTTAAATTTGTTCCTAGATTTTTTTGTTTTGCTACTGCAAATAGGATTAATTTCTTAATTTCTTTTTTTTTGAGTTGGAGTCTCAGTCTGTCACCCAGACTGGAGTGCAGTGGCATGCTCCTGGCCACTGCAGCCTTGACCTGCTGGGCTCTGGCTATCCTTCCGCCTCAGCCTTCCAAGTAAGCTGGAACTACAGGTGCATGCTACCATGCCCGGCTAATTTTTTTTTGATGTACTGTAGAGATGAGGTCTCGCCAGGTTGCCCAGGCGGGTCTCGAATCTGCGGGCTCAGGCAATGCATTCACCTCAGCCTCCCAAAGCGTGGGATTACAGGCTGAACTACCAAGCCCAGCTAGAGGTATCTTTTTCATAGGGTAATAGCCATTTTAACTGGAGTAAGATGATATCTCATTGTGGCTTTGATTTGCATTTCCCTATTGATGAGTGATGTTGAACATTTTTTCCATATATATATCAGTCCTTTTTATGTCTTCTTTTGAGAAATATTTCCTGAATCAAGGGTGGGAGGTATGGTGGAGGGAGAGATTGGTTAAGTTTTCCTTGTTGCATTCTTTTTTCTTCAGTGGTTTGGGAGTAGTAAATGTTAGTTCTATTTCTTTGGTAATTATCTTTGAAACTTTAACCACATTGCCAAATATATTATTCTTTCAAAGTAGAGAGTTAATTGTGATCTTCTCTCAGGGCAAGAGAAAAAGAGGCATGTTTTAGCTTTTCTCCCTTACCTAGCTGCTGCTGCCTCCTAGGTAGAAGTAATCTGGAACTTTCATTTCAGAAAGCTATTGAAAAAGAATTTAAAAATTTTGTTTTTCCAGAGTCTTTCCTTCCTTCCTTCTTTCCTTCCTTCCTTCCCTTCTCTCTCTCTCTCCTTCTCTCTCTTTCTTTCTTTTGAGAGGAGTCTCACTCACCCAGCACATTCTTTCAAAAAGGATTTGAGGCTGGAAAACCTCTGTATTGCCTTCTATTATTACAATGGGAAATAGGATACAAATCTGGTATCATCCTTTAGCAGGTGTTTATTTTCTCTTGGGAACTTTTTAGAGTCTTCTCTCTGTTCTCACTCTTCTGAAATTTCACCATGTTGTAACTAGTTTGGTTCTTTTCCATGTCAGGCTGTTCTTATTTACGGAACACTGTATCTTCTCTTAGCTCTTTGAGGCTATCAGCTGTACTTACATTAACATTTTTTGTAGGTTTGCCCTACTGTAGTGATTAAGAACCTGAGTTCTGGCTGGGTGTGGTGGCTCACATCTGTAATCTCAGCACTTTGGAAGGCTGAGGCAGGAGGATCACTTGAGGCCGGGAGTTTGAGACCAGCCTGGCCAACAAAGTGAGGCCTCATCTTTACAAAAAAAAAATAATAAAAAATTAGCCAGGCGTGGTGGCATATGCCTGTAGTCTCAGCTGACTGAAAGGCTGAGGTGGAAACCTGAGCCCAGGAGGTTGAGGCTGCAGTGAGCCATGATTGTGCCACTGCATTCCAGGCTGGGTGACAACAGAGTGACTCTAACTCAAAAAAAATAAATAAATAAATAAATAAAATAAAAAAAAGAATGTGCGTTCTCGAACCAGAGCACCAGGCTTGAATCCCAGCTCTGGCTCTTTCTGGATGTTTGAGGGCAATTTCTGTAGTTGAAGTGAACGCAGAGGTGTGATTCTAGATTATGGCGTCCCAGGCAGAGGTAACACCTTTTGTGCAGTGTTAGCCCTGGTGGAGGGGACCCCTCTTGGAAATGAGCCCAGAGCTGACTGCAACAGCCTTTACCTGCACAGCGTTAGATGGCGGCTCATGGGTTTCAACCAGCAGCTTTTTTTTTGATCTCTAGTTATCACCTTTTCCTTTTGCTCCTCAGGCCCCTTTCCTAGTTGCTCTTCCATCCATCTCCAAAGCCTTAGAGCCAGTTCCTTGGTTTGAAACACCTGGAGTGTTTTCTGCTGTGCTTTCTGAAACGTGAGCGTAAGACACCACCATTGCTCTTGGGAAGGGTGGGAGGAAGGGAATGATGAAAAACTGTCTACTTCTGTGTATGAGAAAGACATTGGTGAACCTTAATCCTACAGGCCCAGGAGGGTCCTCAAATGATATTAATTATTATTTGTTATTATCTGTAGCATGATGCATTGAACATAGCTAGTCAATGCTTGGATGTCAGGTAATCAATGCTAAGACTCCCCTTGGGGCTTTCGTCTAATTTGTCCTGAAGATGGGCTGAAATAAACCACTGATATACTGAGTTAATTTAATTGGACA
Source organism: Tarsius wallacei (assembly GCA_963574415.1). Taxonomy (NCBI): domain Eukaryota; kingdom Metazoa; phylum Chordata; class Mammalia; order Primates; family Tarsiidae; genus Tarsius; species Tarsius wallacei. The sequence goes on from CAUYQG010080157.1 coordinate 4,566, forward strand.
AGAACCCACGAATTCTGCTTCTTTCTCTTGTACCCTGGTCTTCCACATGAAGTTGGTGGCCCCAGGAGGCAGGCAAAATAAGTGTTAAACTACAATGCATGCAAAATGGTGATCTACTTGCACAGCGCCCTGAGTTCTCCAGTCTGGCCCCAGTTACAGAATCCACACGGGCCCTTTTATTGAACCCCATCGGGCTCCAGAGTTTTAGGATGATGTCAGGAGGAGTGATTCGGACCCGAGGAAAAAGGTAACCCAGGCACAGTTGCTAAAACGTCTCCTGAGGGCTGCGGCAGCCCCCAAGGTCTCTGTTGATTACTTTAAGCAAAGCTCTTCAGTTTCTCTGTGGGGAACTTCTCTCTAAGTGACTACAGTCAGGTTAGCAGGCGGTGGAGGAAACAAGGCTGAACAATAGGTTTTCCATTCAAGTTAGTTCATATCAGCAAGAAGCCCTAAATCTTTTTTTTCCAGTCTCACTTGGAGATGAAGGAAAGAGTTCAGTCATCCTGCTGTGGAGAAAAATGGCCTATTATTGCCAAAAGAAGGCCCCTGCCCTAGATTTAAGGGATGCTTGTTGTTCTGGATGGTTTCTAGGTCTCAGTGGGATGGTCTACTGACATCATCTCACCCCTGTGTACCTGGGAAGGTGATGAACGTGAAGATGGGTTCTTCATGGAGCTTGGCACCCAGGATCTGATATCTGAAGCTTCCAGCATTGTGTCAGCTTATCTACTTTCCCATCTCGGTCTACTCCCTGCTAGAGAAACTCTGCCTCCTTACCAGCTTAAGTCACTCTCATTTCTTTTCAGTTAAACAACCAGCCTGGTCCTTATCATACCGGTTCAGAATCAGCTGTAGAAGAACCCCTTTTCCTCAAGTTCAAGTCCCAGTGGGATCTCACCAGAGTCATGTGACTTGGGGTAAGTTACATCACCTCTGAGAACCCCAGTTTCTCTAACAGTAAAACAGAGGTGGCCCTAGAGCCTGTGCCACTCACCTCCCAGGGTTGTGGTGAGTATCCAAAGGGGTGATATCATGGAAATGCAGGGCAACCTGCAGCTCTCAGCAGTCTGCATGTGTGCCTGTTCTCTAGAAATCGTGATAGCACACCAGAAGAGGTGATATTTCATCTACAAGCATTGCATTTTGTCTACTAATCATCTGGCTGACCCTTGGATGTCAGCTAGTCTGTTTAGTGCCCTGACTGAGGTCTTGTACACATTCTTAAGAGAAAGGTCTTCTATAATTGAAGCTACTGCTTCTCAAACTTTTACATGCATGCAAATCACCAGGGATCTTGTTAAAAATGCAGATTCTGGTCAGGCACAGTGGCTCAAGTCTGTAATCCCAGCACTTTGGAAGGCTGAGGCAAGACGATTGCCTGAGCCCAGGGGTTTGAGACCATCCTGGGCAATTTGGCAAGACCTCATCTCTACAATAATCAAAAAATCAGCTGGGCATGGTGACACATGCCTGTGGTTCCAGCTACTTGGAAGGCTGAGGGAGGCTGAAGGATCACCCGAGCCCAGCGGGTCAAGGCTGTGGTGGCTGTGAGTGTGCCACTGCACTCCAGCCTGGGTGACAGAATGAGACTCTGACTCAGAAAAAAAAAAAAAGAAAAAAAAAGAAGCAGATTCTGATTCAGTAGGTCTGAGGCAGGGATAGAAATTCTGCATTCCCACAAACTCCCAGGTCACACCCATGCCACTGATGTGAAGACCACATTTTGTGCAGCAAGAATCTAGGAAATACATTATTTTTCCTGGGAACTATCTTGATGTTGTGCTGAACTTGTATTTACTTGTCTTGGGTTGACTCCACCTTCTGCAATCTCGCAGGACCCACTCAGCTAAATAGAAGTCATACATAAGTCATTGTAACAGCAAATACCCCAAGCTGTAGGAAAAAGACAACAATATTTGCACAAGGACCCAAACTTGGCAGTGTACCCATGAAGAGTTTGTAGCACACAGTTGGCTGTAGACGTTGCACAACACAACTGCAAGCTATCACGTTGGTGAGGGTATAAATGGCTGTTTCCCTTGCTTGCTTATGAGCCAAAACTCAAGAACTGGCTCGTTTTTGCCTTCCCGGATAGCATGTAAATGTTTGATGAGCTTCAAGTGCCTTCAGTGAGTAGAAAATTAGGCAAGTCCCCTGATTGGATGCCATTGCTCCAAACTCTGGCAAAACTGATGATAACTTTTACAGAACCTCTCCTCCCCATGTGGTCTTATCTCTTTCCATATGCAGCCGGACTCATCACCCAAGACTGAACTTCTACCCATCTTGTCCTGTAAGTCCAGATTTATAAGGGCAGGGCTGGCCGGGACACCTTTAGGCTGGGTTGATTGGTATCTCCTGTAGTCCTGAAATAACCACATGTATCACTTTTATTCTCCAAGCTCATATTGAGTTTAAATCTCCTGTTACTCATTTAGTGGGAACAAGTGGCATCCATCTGTTCAACATTTTTGTATCTCTGTGTCTCCCTGCCTGACAGAAGAGAGGCATCATATGATGATCAAATCTTTTTGATATGGACAAGTCCAATGGTATAGTGTTGAGTGACTCAAAAAAACCCATATGCTGAAAGATATAAAATATTTTATTACATTTTTACATTATGAAGTGCTAGGGATGTAAGAATCTTCCTTTCTTTGATCCTTCTCTTTCTGTCTTTCCTTGACCCCCTCCCTCCCTCTCTTCCTCTCTTCCTTCCTTCCTTCTTTCTCTTCCTCCCTCCCTCCTTCCCTCCCTTCCTTCCTTCCATCTTTTTTACCTGTGTCTGCCATAATACCCATATGCTGGAGAAGAAAGAAAACAAGGACTAGAAGAGGGAAAAGGGTTCAAGGAAAGGAAAATGAAAGGAAAACAGGGTTCATAATTTTTGAAAGTGTGAGTACTAGGATTTCAGAATTTTATTGTTATTATCATTCCCCACAAAACAAGCAAGCAGGCAAATAGAGAAACCCTGCAGGGATTGACACAAGATGAGCAAAGTTTTTGAAGATTTTTCTCAGAAAAACCCTTGCTGATTTACAAGCAGTATATCTGTTGTGAGGATTTTGAAGGAGATGAAAATATATTGCCAGCCATCTAGACATTTGTCAAAACAACTGAATTCTATGAAGTGGAAAGGATGAACGAAAGAACAGATCCTAGGGAAAGAAGTTCAAGATGGGCTCTATTGTGTCAGAATTTTTCTAAAAAGACAGGGGAGCTTTCAGCTGCCTGAGATAAAGCCTTTTGCTAAACGAGAAACCAACAGACCTTGGAAAGGGGTGTTCAATTTCACCTTGAAAGACACTTGGCTTTGTCAACTCTGGATGTGTGACCAGTCCCTGTTGCTCTCATACCTGTCTCAAGATCCTTCTTCAGCATCCTTCCTGGGTCCAGGGGCACCTGTCTGACTTAGGGATTTAGTGCCCACCTTTTGGACATGGGGAGGGGCTCAAGACACCTTGATTTATAGTTCCACCATGTGTCTTCACAGAGGGGAGAGGCAAGTCCCCAGAAGGTGCTGTTACCAGAAGAATGAGGATTTGATGCTGGGCAACAGATGCCTTCTCTACCTGGGGATGAAAACTTGATTCCAATATTGGACTTAGCTTCTGTTGATGTCATAGCTGCCCGGGTGGCTGTGGACCTGCTTCCCAGGCCCTGTTTGTTGACTGCATTTGTTCTCCTGAAACCTGACAGCTTAGTAGCAGTGAACACTCTTAATGCTCAACTCTTGGTTCCTAAATACCACTGTCCACTAAAAGTTATCAGGGCTGTTTGGAGAAATGCTGATTCCAGGGCTGGGGCAGGAGAGATACAGGGTATACCTGAAAAATCTTTCTTCATCAGAAAGTGTGGCATACTTAAGAAAACAACAAATGACAGGAGCATGCCACAACGATATAACAACCAGCTTGAAGGGGCTCCTACTTCAAAAATCTTCAAATTTGGCTTCCCAAATTCAGATAATCTGAGATTCAAGATTAATAGTGGCAGAAATCATTTATACACATGGAATCCATGAGTTCATACTGATCTTCAGAAAATAAAAGACAAGGGAAAGGAGGGAGAAGGAAAAGCACTTATCTACTGAGCAATGCCAACTAATAAATGTAGAAGGAATGATAGACTTAGAAACTCACGTTTTGCAACCATCACGGAAATACCCAATTCACGCAAAAGTCATGAACACAGGCTAAAAACATTAGCTGGAATATTGTTGGGAAGAATATGATGACAGTCTCAAACATTTTCCCACAGATCATTTATTAATTCACACCTTCAGAGTGTGTAAGGCACCTTCAGAGTGGAGAAATATGTAGGTACCACCTCAGCTGAGGAACCAAACTGATCACCATGCACCTCCTCACATGAGCGTCAAGAATGTCTCAGCATAATTTTGTCCTTCTTTATGGTTACATAATATTCCATCATGTATATATACATATATATTTATTTATATGTGTATAGAGAGTAAGCTGAAAAAAAGTGACAAAATGTTAACAATTAGTCAAACCTGAATAGTGGATATATGCCCCTTTGCTATGCCACTCTTACAACTTTTCTATAAATTTGACGTTTTGAGTACAGTCTTGCATTCCTTAATAGTGAGGATATATTCTGAAAAATGCATCGTCAGGCAATTTCATGGTTGTGTGTATACCACAGAGTGCACTTACACAAACCTACGTGGTCTAGCCTGTTATCCACCTAGGCTATGTGCTATAGCTTAATTGCTCCTAGGCCATATACCTGCCCAGCTGTTCCTGTACTGAAGGCTGTATCTAAATATAGAAAAAGTACAGTAAAAATATAGTATAAAAGATTAAAAGTAGTACATCTATATAGGGCACTTACCATGAACGGAGCTTGCAGGACTCTGGTTGAGTCAGTGAGTGAGCAGTGAATGTGAAGGTCTAGGACATTACTGTATACTCTTGTAGACTTTATAAACACTGTCCACTTTAGGTTACACTAACTTTATAAAAAAAGTAATTGTACTATGATGTTATGAGGACTATAATGTTACAAGGAGAGAGGGATTTTTTGGTTCTATTACAATCTTGTAGGACCACTGTCATATATGGAGCCCATTGTTGACCAAAACATCAACTTTTGTATTAAAAGTTTGGGGAAAAGCACATCTATTTGGCTCTAGTCTTAGAAAGGAATCTTCAGTTCACTCTCTACAGCAGTCTTGTTGGGAACCAGTTTTTCATCTATAAACAACAGCCTTGGTGATAGTTTTTCAGATTTGTGTGGTCAAGGTTGTTGGAATCCTTGGACACTGACCAAACTGTGTCCCTAACTTGTGTAGTCAAGTTCAACTGCAGAGAGAAATGGACAGACATTGGGAAGATGAGTCTTGAAATGGCTGGTAGTGGTTTTATGGGTTCATGCCCTAAGGGCCATGGTTAGGACTTACCAGATGATCCCTCTGCCTGGTGAAAGTTAGTCTTAGAATTGAAAGTCAAGTTATGTCAGCAAGATGAGAGCCCTAGAAATTTCAAAAAAGAAGATTTGACCATGTACTAATAAAAATTCTGAGGCATAAGATAGGATAAACTATAAATAATGGAAACGTATTTGAAACTCTTGGCAAGGGTTACTGTCCTGAATACACAGACACAGAACTATTTAAATTTATTTAAAACAATAACGACAGCGGACTCAAAATATACACAGTACAGTAGGATATTGGGCAAAAGGAAATAAACAGGTAATTCACAAAACAAGACATGCAAATGGCCAATACATGTCTGAAATTGTAGGTAACTTTACTAGTGTTTCGAGATTTTTAGATTTTCATTTGAAATGAACACAACTATTCATTCATTAGATTGAAAAAAATTAAAACTGTTGATACTATCTAGAGTGGGAAAGGAAATAAAGTTGTATACACTGCTGGTGTGAGAGAAAATTGTCTCAACCATTTTATCACAGAAGCAAATAATTGAGTACCACATGTTCTCACTCATAAGCGGACCCTGAAGAATTATCACAATTCTCTAAGAAAGGGATTGGCCGTAGTGGGAAACTGTCAGGGGATGGAGGGAGGAGGCACACTTCATCAATAAGGGTAACTGATCTCAAACCAGGTGAAGTAGGGACCAAAGTGAGGCCCAAATTTATCTGTACAATGTACCTAACCCTGAACTGTACTCCACATCTTAAAAAAATAAAAAGAAAAAAATAAAACTCATTTTCTCTTACAATAAAAAAGTGAACATACACTTTGACATAGATGTTCCATTTTGGGGAACCCATACTTCAAGGACAAAGGCACCAGTAGCTAAGGATATGTGTCAGTAGCTAAGAATGTGTGGTGCAAAGGGTGTTTTCAACAGCAACAGAAAGCAATGACAAAACCAACCTGGAGATCATCTGAATGTCTGTTCATAGGGAGATGTTTGACTAAATTATGGTACTTTCAATTCTATGAAGTATTCATTCATTTACTCACTCACCACGTATTTTATGAGCATCTACTATATGTTAGGCATTACTGAGGGTAGGGCAGTGAATAATATAGACTTGGTCCCCATAAAGCTTGTATTCTAGTGTGTGTGTGTGTGTGTGTGTGTGTGTGTGTGTGTGTGTGTGTATGTGTGTGTGTGTGTGTGTACGCGCGCGCAAACACATGGGGCAGCAAGAGAGAGACAATAAATAAGAATAAAAATAAGGCAGTTAATTTCAAATGGTGATACATACTACAAATAAATTACAAGGAGGACAGTGTGGCATGGATGGAAGGGGACCACATACAGGATAAGAGGATCAGGGGAGGCCTCTCCGAGGAGGTGACATTTGAGCAGAGATGGGAGTGGTAGGAAGGAGCCGAGTAAGAGATGATCTTGGTGAAAAGTGTCCCAGGCAGAGGGAATAGCTAGTGCAGGAGTGAGCAAGGAATAGAAAGACCCATGTGGCTGGAGCATTGTGGAAGAGGACAAGAGTGACATGATTTAAGATTAGAGAGGGAGTTGGGGACAGATCACGCAGGGCTTTGAGGCCATGTAACAAGTTTAACTTTCTTCTTAGTGCACATAGTAGGGGGTAAACATTTTTTTACTGACACATAATATTTGTACATATTTCTGGGGCACATGTGAAATGCAAAGAGTGTGTCATGATCGAGACTTCCAGCATTTATCATCTCTATGGATTGAGAACATTTCAAATTCTCTCTTTCAGCCATTTCGAACTATATGATACATTATTGTTAAGTATAGTTGCCCCGCTCTGCTATCAAACATTGAAACCTGTCCTTTCTATCTAACTGTTTGTCTATGTCCATTAACCATCTTCTCTTCATCACCCCCCAGCACCCTTCTCAGCCTGTGATAGCCACCATTCTACTCTCTACTTCCATGAGATCAACTTTTTTAGCTCCCAGATAAGAGTGAGAACATGTGACACTTGTCTCTCTGTGCCTGGCTTATTTCACTTTACGTAATGACCTCCAGTTTTACAGGGTGGTTAAAATCTTAGTTAACATACCAGACTCAGAGTATACATCTGTATCTGAATAACTATTTACCTGTTTATATCTATGTCTACACCTGTATCTATGTGCATACCCACCACTTAATTCAGCTGTTGAAATCCTTCTGCCTTAGCCTTCCAAGTAGCTGGAACCACAGGCATGTGTCACCATGCACAGCTAATTTTTTGATTTATTGTAGAGATGAGGTCTTGCCAAGTTGCCCAGGCTGGTCTTGAACCTGTGGGCTCAGGTAATCCTTTCACCCTGCCCTCTCAAAGTGCTGGGATTACAGGCATGAGCCACTGTGCCCAGTTTGAAAAACTTTTAAGTATTCTTGGAACAACTTGAGGTGTACGAGTTTACTTTTATAATTATAAATTATATGAAATCTAATACATCCTGTATTTCCAGTAAAAATTTAACCTCTGATTGAGATGTGTTACAAGTATGAAACACACTTCAGATAAAAAAAAAAAAAGAATGTAGGGGCCAGGCAGGGTGGCGCACACCTGTCATCCCAGCTCTTTGGAGGCTAAGGCAGGAGGATTGCATGAGGCTAAGAGTTCAAGACCAGCCTGGGCAGCATAGTGAGACTTTGTCTCTACAAAAATTAAAGGAATTAGCTGGGTGTTGTGGTGCCTTCAATCCCAGCTACTCGGGAGGCTGAGGCGGGAGGATCACTTGAACCCAGGAGGTTGAGGCTGCAGTGAGCTGAGATCTGATACTACACTCCAGCCTGGGTGACAGAGTGAGACTGCAACTCAAAATAACAGCAAAAAAAGTAAAAATAAATAAAAAGATAATAAATAAATTAACAGCTGGGCACGGTAGCTCACGTCTATAATCCTAGCATTTTGGGAGGCCAAAGTGAGAGGACAGTCTGAATCCAGGGGTCCGAGACCAGCCTGGGTAACTTGGCGAGACCTCGTTAAGTCAAAAAATTAGCCAAGCGTGGTGGTTCATGTCTGTGGTTCTAGCTACCTGGAAGGCTGAGGCAGACAGATTGCCTGAGGCCAGCAGGTCAAGACTGCTGTAGCCATGAGCGTGCCACTGCACTACAGTCTGGGCAACAGAGTAAGACTTGTACTCAAAAAAAAAAAAAGAGTGTAAATATCTCCATAATAATTTAAAAATATTATTATGTTTAAATAATACGATTTTAGACATATTGACTGAAAAGTAAAGTATTATTAAAATTAATTTGTATGAATGTTTTTGCTGTTTAAAATCACAGCTTTATTGAGACAAGTTTCACATATCGTTTAAAATGTACAGTTTGATCATTTTTAGTGTATTCAAAGAGTTGTGTAACCATCACCACAATCAATTTTGGAACATTTTTATCACCCAGAAAGGAAACCCTGTATCGATGAGTAGTCATATCTCAGTTTTTCCCCAAATCTCCCAGGCTGCAGCAAACACAAATCCACTTTCTGTTTTTATGGACTTGCCTGTTCTGAACATTTCCCATAAATGGAATCCTGTACCATAATATGTGGTCTTTTGCATCTGGCTTCTTCCACTCAGCATATCTAGTACTTCATTCTTTTTTATTACTGAATAATATTCTATTATATACTACATTTTATTGATGGACATTTGGTTTGTTTTCCCTTATGAATAATGCTGATATGAACATTCACATGCAAGTTTTTGTGCGAACATATGTTTTGATTTCTCTTGGGTATATACGTCAGAGCCAAGTTGCTGGGTCCTATATCTTTTGCTTTTTAAAATGTGGCTACCAGAAAATTTATAATTATACATGTGGCTTGAGTTATAATTCTAGTTCCAAGTGCTGATCTAACCAAACCAAATCCTAGTCCTGCTAAAGAACAAGGAAAGGCTGGGCGTGGTGGGTCAAGCCTGTAGTCCCAGCACTTTGGGAGGCCAAGGCGAGAGGATTGCCTGAGCCCAGGGGTTCGAGATCAGCCTGGGCAACTTGGTGAGACTTCATCTCTACAATAAATTAAAAAATTAGCTGCGTGTGGTTGCGCACGCTTGTGGTTCCAGCTACTTGGAAGGCTGAGCTGGATGGATCGCCTGAGCCCAGGTTGAGACTGCAGTGGCTGTGAACATGCTACTGCACTCCAGTCTGGGTGACAGAGTGAAACTTCAACTCAACTCCCCCCAAACAAAAAAGGAACAAGGAAATTAGTTAAACTTGCCTATTCGAGGTATCTTAGTATCTGAAAGTTTCAAGTAGTTCCTTTTCCTCCCTTCATAAAACGATCTTTTTCAGGTAAATATTCAGATGGTTTTAAAATTCCCTTTGCTTGCCTGCCTTTTAAAAAAAAATTTATTTTAGTTTATACCCTGAAGCAGAGAGAGTGTCTCACCATGTTGCCCAGGCTAGTCTTGAACTCCTGGGCTCAAGTGATCCTCCAACCCCAGTCTCCCAAAGTGCTGGGCTTACAGGCATGAGGGCCCAGTCTCCTTGCCTGCTTCTAAAGATGGTGGCTGGGTTCCAGGGACAACTTGGGGAGAGGTCTGCTGTTTCTATTTTTCCTTGGCATCTTTATGAGCAGGTCCTGGGCAGTGTGGCACTTTTGTCCTGTCCCTGGGAACCTGCCAGGCTTGCTTGCTATAGTAGAAGCTGACGTCTGGCCTCCATAAGCATGCCGTGCTGCTGTTATTCCTAAACTCTGTGTGCCTCCTTGTTGGGACAGGGACCCCAGGTGGTCTCCTCAGCTGAGTCTCTACCTTAATGTTTCCCTCCAACCTTTCCCAGCTCATATGGCTCCAGCACCATGCCAAACGTGGATAATTATTCCAGGGGATCAGAATTTTCTAAGAATACACACCTGAGATGTGAGGAGCAAAGTCTTGCATGGCTCAATAACTAGATAATGCTGGGACTACAAGTGCACCACCACACTCAATTGAAAAAAAATGATAGAGATGGTGGTCTTGCTATGTTGCCCAGGTTGGTCTTGATCTCCTGGCCTCAAGTAATTCTTCCATGCTAAAGCACTAAGGTTACAGGTTTGAGCCACTGCGCCCAGCCCTATTTTCCTTTTCCATACTGAGGCTATACTCTATATTCGTTAGAAATCAGTTCTAAGTCTCATCCTTGCTCAAAGGGAGTAGAATTGGTGTGTGTCTGTGTGTGTGTGTGTGTGTGTGTGTGTGCGTGTGTGTAGGGGGTATCCACAGACAGTATTTGGAATTCTCCTGTAAGGAAGGTGTGTCTCTTCTACCCTAGTACATTTATTTAGTCAGTCATTTACTTTATGCTTTGGGTTCCACCCCAATACTGCATTATGTATTTTGTTGCTCAAATGGCTCTGACTCTGGTCTTGGGAAGCTTTTTGGGATAGGCTCCTGTGTCCCTGTGACATGCTCCCCCACCTTTTGAGTACTCTGTTACTTTTTGTCACTGTCAGATGTTCTAGGCTCCTCTTATAGATTCCTTGCCCTAGCTCTAGAAATGGCCATTTCTCCAAGGAGCTATGGTTCCTGGAGAATAATAATGAAAAATGAAGACTGGGATAGAGTGACAAACTTTTTTTTTGAGTCAGATTCTCACTCTGTTGCCCTGGCTGGAGTGCAGTGGCATGATCACTGCTACCACAGCCTTGACCTGCTGGGATCAGGCAATCCTTCTGCCTCACCCTCCCAGGAGTTGGAACTATAGGCATATGTCATCATGGCTGGCTAATTTTTTAATTTATTATAGAAATGAGGTCTCGTCAAGTTGCCCAGGCTGGTCTTGAACCTCTGGACTCAGGCAGTCCTCTTACCTTTGCCTCCAAAGTACTGGATTACAGGCATGAGCCACTGTGCACGCTGACAAACTTTGTTTTTCTTGCTCTTTCAACTTTCCTATGTCCCCCACCAGGCCGTAAGCCCCATGTTGGGTGGTAGTTTTGCTGTTTCTCTCACCATATTATTTCCTGTACCTAAATTATCTGTTCTTGGTTGAATGAAGTTTATTGGAACAAGCCTTAGCCTTTTCCTTGATCCTTTTAATATTGCCACTACATTTACTTTTATGTAATGTTGTCATTTAACTAGATCAAGAAAATGCATCATGCCTTATTTTAACACCCTGTCCTAATGAATTGACTGATATCTCATATGATGAAGACATTTGAGATGCATTTATTATGTCCTACCCTGCATGTATTTCAATATGTTGTCCCAATCAGTGAATATTTGCAATTTTGGGTTACTTGTTTTGAATCCTGGCCATGGATTTGAAAAAGAAAGTGTGTAATAGGAAAAACAACAACAGCAACAACAATAACAACAACAACAAAGCAAGGCTGGGCCTGGTGGCTCATGCTATAATGCCGCACTTTGGGAGGCCAAAGTGGGGGGATTGCTTGAGCCTAGGAGTTTGAGACCAGCCTAGGCAACATAGTGAGACCTAGTCTCTACAAAAAAAGAAAAAACACATTAGTTGGGCATGGTGGCACGTGCTTGTAATTGAGGTGGAAGGATAGCCTGAGCCCAGGAGGCTGAGGCTGTGGTAAGCCATGATTGTGCCACTGCACTCCAGCCTGGGTGACAGAGTGAGACAGCGAATTCAAAACAAAACAAGTCAAAACAAGAACAAGCTCAAAACTAAGCAGATGGACTGTTTTCCCCACTACACATTCTCAATGCAACACACTTCTGTGACCAGATGAGTAGGATTTTCCTCATACATCAATATTCTGGCAGATGCCAACTGGGTATCATCTAATTCAATTTGATTTTGACACTATCCGCCTGGAGTTAGAGCCAGATCTCACAAGTTAAGGGCACAGTCCTACAAGGCTGCTCCCTTTCAAATGCCAAGTGCAAGTCGGGGCCTCTGGAACTGGTTGACTGGCTATAAATTGGGGCTCCCACAACTCTCTCCTTGATTCAATCATTTGCAAGTGTGGCTCATAGAACTCAGGGAAGAACTGTAGCTAATATTTACCAGTTTATTATATAGGATACTGCAAAGGATACAGACAAACAGCCAGATGGAAGATATGCATAGGGCAATGTGTGGGGGAAGGGGTGTAGAGATTCTGTGCCCTCTCTGGGTGAGCCTCTGGGTGTTCAGCACCCCAAATCTCACCGTTCAGAGATTTTTAGGGAAGCTTCATCACAAAGTCACGAGCCATTACTAAAGCAATTTCCAACCCCTCTCCCTTTCCCATAGGATGGGAGTGGGACTGAAAGTTCCAAGTTTCTAATCCTGGCTTGGTCTTTCTGGTGACCAGCAGAAGTCAAGAGTCACGTCATTGGAACAAAAGATACTTCTACGACCCAGAAAATTCCAAGGGATTAGGAACTCTGTGGCAGGAACTAGGGTCAAAGACAAAATATTTGAACATGAGGTTCTCTTGTCACTCCTAACACTCAGGAAGTTACAAGGGTTTTAGAAGCTCTCCACCAGGAATTGGAGATAATGACCAAAATATATATTTTTCCTATTATAAATCACAATACCACAGAGTGATATATTGTTGCTCCCTTTTCCTCTAATTCTTTTCCTTCCAGATATTTCCATAAATCAAAATTGGACCAGTGCCTCAAGGCCTAACTCCAAAGTCAAATCTTTCAGGTTGCCTTTCTATCTTTCTGTCTAAATTGAGGTCTTCCCTATCTCTGAATCCCATGAGCTTATATTTACACTGTGGTATTTACATTTTTAATTGTACTTATTTATATATGTTATAATTCTTCTAGGACACTGTAAATTAATCTCGGGCAGAATCTGTATCAGATTCAACTTCTTGCCTACAAATAACAGCAAGAAATCAATTGTTCAAAGGGAACTGGAGATTTTAAAAATTAAATTGTGGCTCTGCCATAATAGCCAAATTCCAGGAAGGGGAAAACAACAAATGCATCAGTTGATCAGAAGGAAAGGACAGCTGCAAACATTAAACTCTAGCTATAAATTTACTAGTGATTGCTGTGCAGAAGATCGGTAAAGAACCTCATACTACAATGCAATTATCCTTTTCATTCTTAACTCCTTAGGTTTTGTCCAACAAACTCCAACCAACCCACCAAACAAACAAACCAGTCAATAACATTTGGTGTTGAAGGTATAGTGAAAAGGTTAAATATATATAGTTGGAGGGAGAGGACTGTGTCCTAGAATTATAAAAGATGCACATATGGCTGGGAATCCTAATGGCCACCATGGAACAGCAGACTGGCACCACTCCCACCCAGCAAGGCAAAGAGTAGGGGAGCAAGCTGCTGATGTATGGAGAAGCCCCAAACACTTTTGGATAGGCGAAGCACCCTGCACCCAGCAAAGATCTCTTTGAACACCTAGAAACCAGAAAATGATGACAGATGCCTGGGTGCTCCATCTCCTGCTATGTACCAGGCTTGCACAGGAACTGAAGCCCTGTCCAGTGAACAAGAGTGAGTGAGTGTACCTAAGATGCTTTGGGTCCATTCACCCCCTCACGGTCATGTATGAGTTGTCAGTCCCATCCAGGAAGATTTCTGGTCAGGGCACAGTAGTAGATAACAACCCCAAGTGAAATGGGAAAAAAAAAACCCTTACACTGGCTCAGTAGTTGTGAGCCTGGCTTCCACCAGTGGGGTTTGGTGACCAGCTCTCAGGTAAAGAAGACCCAGCTACAGAGGGAACCTTGCTGGCACCTGGCCCAACTTCCCAGCCAGATCAGGAAGAATCACCTCCAAGCCCTATGTGCCTACAGGGCAGACCCTCTTCCCCCTCCCCCATCTCCTATGGCAGGGAAATTGCTCTTTTTCAAGAGCAGAGTGTGAATTCAAACAAGGAGGGAATGACATGAAAGACACCTCAAGGCTTTCTTGGTGGGAAGGCTTCTGGGATACAAACTGCAAACAGCAGATGGGGCTGCTACAGTTGAGAAATCTACCACAGGGTATAAAGAGGTACAGAAGTGAATGCCCCTTCCTCTCCCACTGAGTGACCTATATGGAACCAGAGAAAGACCCCTAGAAGAGAGGGGCAGTGACTAGCTTCAGAGCGACAAAACCAAAGGGAGTTACAGAGAGGGAAGAGATGCTTGTAGCAAATGAGGAAAAATCAACAAAAAAATATAGTCAACCCTCAGAGTACTAAGGAGACAGCACCTGAAAGAGCAACTATCAGAGCACAAACAATGGAACCCCCCCATATGATCTGCCCCAATGTCAGTCACAGAAATCAGAGATTGGATGGTTAAAATGAACATAGAGAACCAAGAGAAACTAGAAGCAAAACTCACTGAAGTCCCATGGGAAGTAAGAGCGGAGTTGACCAATTTTAGAAAAGCCCATTCTGAAATAATGGAAATGAAGAACTTCATCCTAGAAATTAAAAGCACAGTAACAAGCATAGGAAGTAGGCTCAACCAAGCAGAGGAAAGAAAGAGCTTAAACATCAAAATATGGAATTAACCCAGTCTGTCAGAACAGAAAAAAATAGGGGAAAAAAAAGCTCAAAAGAAGGAGAAAAGCCTCTGAGAGATATGGGACTTTATCAAGAAGTCAAATCTATGCATGATTGATGTCCCTGAAACAGAAGGGAAACTGAGAACACCATGGAACAAGCATTCCATGAGGTCATCCAAAAACACTTCCCACATCTCACTAGAGAAGTGACCATTCAAGCACAAGAGAGTCAGAGAACCCCATGATGTATCACTTGAGAAGACCAGCCTTAAGGCACATAGTAATCTGTCTCCACAAAGTAAGCACACAAGAAAAATTCCTAAAGGAAACAAGAGAGAAAGGTCAGGCTACCATCAGAATCACTTCAGGCTTATCTGCAGAAACACTACAGTTCAGAAGGGACTGGACTCCAATCTTTAATGTTTTAAAGATAGGTAATTCCAGCCAAGAATGTCCTACCTTGCCAAGTTAAGTTTCATCGATGATGAATAACTAAAATCCTTTCCAGATATCCAATCCCTCAGAAAATATGCCACCTCCACACAAGTCTTTCAGGAGACAATTAAGAAGGTGTGAACACAGAAAAAAAAAAAGAATGGTCATACCCATCACAAAAGTACAGGCAAGCATGGAGTCAACAGAGTATATGGAAATACACACGCATATAAATACAAAAGTAAAAGGGAAATAAAGCCACTGCCTAAGAGCCCTATGACAGGGATAAACTCTCACATTTCAAAAATCAATTTGAATGTGAATGGACTAAATGTGCCACTCAAGAGACATAGAGTGGCAAACTGGATAAAGAAGCATGATCCAACAGTCTGCTTCCTCCAGGAAACTCATTTCACTGGAAAGGACACTCACAGGTTCAAAGTTGGGGGCTGGAAAGCAGTCTTTTAGGAAAATGGAAAATAGAAGAAAGCATAAGTAGCTATTCTGATATCAGATAAAGCAGGCTTCAAACCATCAAAAGTTAAAAAGGACACAGGACACAACATAATGATAAAAGGCTCAATCCACCTGCAAGAAATATCCTTCTTTAACATATATGTACCCAACACAGGAGCATCAGGTTTTACAAAACAACTACTAAGTAAACTAACAGAAGAGATTGACTCTTACACAATCATAGTTGGAGACCTAAATTCCTTGCTCACAGCTCTAGAAAGTAATCAAGGCAAAACAGAAACAAAAACAAGGAAATTCAGAACCTTAACTCAACACTCAATCAAATGAATTTAATAGACATCTATAGAACACTCCACCCAACATCTACAGAGTATACATTCTACTGATCAGCACATGGAATATACTCCAAGACTGATCATATTCTTGTACATAAATCAAGCATGAACAAATTTTAAAAGATTGAAATAATACATGCATCTTCTCAGATCATAGTGGGATAAAAATATCACCATTGATAAGATCCCCCCAAAACACACAAAGACATGAACACTACACAACATGCTGCTGAATGACTTTTGGGTCAACATGGAAATCAAGACAGAAATAAAAAGATTCCTGGAAACAGACAAATACAAAGATGCATCTTATCAGAATCTCTGGGATGTCATTAAGACAGTGTTAAGAGGAAAATGTATAGCATTGCACACACATATAAAGTAAACAGAAAGATCACAAAGAAACAGCCTAATGTCACAACTAAGGGAGCTGGAAAGGCAAGATAATCTAAATCCTAACTTCAGCAGAAGAATCCAGATCACCAAGATAAAATCAGAGTTGCAGAATATAGAATATAGAAGACAAAGATAACATAGAAAGAATCAACAAGACAAAAAAACTGGTTCTTTGGAAGGATAAACAAAGAGAGCAAAAAATCCATATAAACACAGTTAGAAATGCAAAAGATGAAGTCACAACTGATTAAAAAGATTATCAGAGATTATTATGAATACCTGTATGCAAATAAACTAGAAAGCCTAAAGGAAATGGAAGACTTTCTGACATCACACAACTTCCCACGGTTGAAGCATGACAAAATTGAAACTCTAAACAGACCAATAACAATCCAAGAAATTGAGTCAGTCATAAGAAATCTCCCCGCCACAAAAAGCCCTGGACCAGATAACTTCCCAGCTGAATTCTATAAGACATACAAGGAGGAGCTGATACCAATCTTACTGAAAGTATTCCAGACAATTGAGAATGATGGAATGCTCTCCAACTCATTTTATGGAGCAAACATCACACTGATACCCAAACCTGGCAAAGAGCCAACAAGGAAAGAAAATTACAGGCCGGTCTCCTTGAGGAATATAGATGCAAAAATTCTCAACAAGATTCTAGCAAACTGGATCTAGAAACACATATCAAGGATCATCCATCGTGACAAGGTGGGCTTCATTCCTGGGATTCAGGACTGGTTCAACATTTGGAAGACCATAAACATAATTCAGCACATTAAAAGATGTAAAACCAAGAACCACATGATTAGACACAGAAAAAGCATTCAACAAAATCCAGCATCCCTTCTTGATAAAAAAAAAACAAAACCCTTCAGCACTTAGGCATAGAGGGAGCATTCCTCAAAACAGTAAGAGCCATCCATGATAAACCCACAGCCAACATTTTGCTCAATGGGCAGAAGCTGGAAGCATTCCCTCTAAGAATGGGAACAAGACAAAGATGTATACCCTCACCCCTCCTGCTAAACACAGTGCTGGAAGTTCTAGCCAAAGTAGTCAGGCAAGAGAAGGAAATCAAGGGAATCTAAATAGGAAAAGAGGAAGTTAAGCTATTCTACTTTGTGGACAATATGAATACCTTGAAAACCCTAAGGAGTCTGTCAAAAGCCTCCTTGCACTGATAAACAACTTTAATAAAGTCTTGGGTTACAAAATCAGTGTGCAAAAGACAGTTGCATTTCTATATACATCAGCAACAAGCAGGCAGAGCCCCAAATAAAAAGCACAATCCTATTCACAATAACCACAAAAAAAAAGAAGAAGAAAGAAAGAAAGAAAGAAAGAAAGAAAGAAAGAAAGAAATGTCTTGGTGTCCATCTAACCAGAAAAGTGAAAGACCTTTACAATGAGAACTACAAAGCAATTTTCTTTTTTTTTCGAGTTCGATTCTCACCCTTGTCACCCAGGCAGGAGTGCGGTGGCATACTTACGGCCACTGCAGCCTTGACCTGCTGGGCTTAGGCAATCCTTCCACCTCAGCCTTCAAAGTTGCTGGAACTATAGACACATGCCACCATGCCTGGTTAGTTTTTGTGATTTATTGTAGAGACGAGGTCTCACCAAGTTGCTCAGGCTAGTCTCGAATCCCCGACTCAGGCAATCCTCTTGCCTTGGCCTCCCAAAGTGCTGGGATTACAGGCTGAGCCCCCATGCCTGGCTCACAAAATACTGTTCAAAGAAATCAAGGATGACACAAATAAATGGAAAAACGTTCGATGATCATGGATTAGAAGAGTCAATGTTGTCAAGATGTCCATCCTATCCAAGATAATACACATATTCAATGTAATATCCATCAAATTACTAACATCATTTTTTTCAGATCTGGAAATGACAATACAGAAATTCCTATGGAAACAGAAAAGAACACAAGTAGCCAAAACAATTCTCAGCAAAAGGAACAGAGAGGTATCACACTTCTAGTCTTTAAACTTTATTACAAGGCTACAGTCACTAAAGCAGCCTTATATTGGAACAAGAATAGGCACATAGACCAATAGAACAGAACAGAGATTCTGGAAGCAAAAACATGGTCTCTCAACCAACTCATCTCTGATAAGCCACCAATAACAATCACTGGGGAAAGGAGACCGTATTTAGCAAATGGTACTGGGAAAATTGGCTGACCACATGCAGAAGAATGAAACTGGACCCGTAGCTATCACTATATGTAAAAATCAACTTAAAATGGATCAAAGACCTAAACATAAAACCTCAAACTATAAGAATCCTAGAAGAAAATTTTAAGAAACACCCTTATGCACATCAGAGTAGACAACAAATTCTTGACCAAGTTGCTAAAAGTGAATGCCATATAAGCTAAGATAGACAAATGGACCTTATCAAACTGAAAAAGCTTTTGCAAAGCAAAAGAAACCACCAAGAGAGTAAAGAGACAACCCACAGAATGGGAAAAAAAAATATTTGAAAATTACGTGTCTGACAAAAGCCCAACATCCAGGATCTATAAGGAACTCAAAAGGAATGAAAGAAAAAACTAAAAACAACCCCTTTAAAAAGTGAGCAAAGGACATAAACAGATAATTCTCAGGAGATGATATACAAGTAGCCAACAGACACATGAAAAAAATGCTCAGCTTCACTAATCATCAGAGAAATGCAAATCAAAACTACAATGAGACACCACCTAACACCAGTAAGGATGACTATCATTAATAAGTCAAAAAACAACAGATGCTTGTGTGGGTGTGGAAAACAGAGTGCATTTCTACACTGTTGGTGAGACTGCAAGCTAGTTCAGCCTCTATGGAAAGCAGTGTGGTGATTCCTAAAAGAACTGAAAATTGACCTTCTATATGTTCTAGCAATCCCTCTCCTGGGAATATACCTGGAGGAACATCAATCGTTCCACAAAAAAGACACCTGCACATGCATGTTTATTGCTGCACTGTTCACAATGGCAAAAACTCCATCCAATTTGCTGCAAAGTCCATGATTTTGTTCTTTATGACTGAGTAATACGCCATCGTGTATATGTACCACATTTTCTTTATCCAGACCACTTTCGATCAGCAATAGGATTGGTTCCATGTTTTTGCCATTGTGAATAGTGCAGCAATAAACATGCATGTGCCTATCGAAAGTGGACTGGATAAAGAAAATGTGGAACATATATACGATGGCGTATTACTCAGTCATAAAGAACAAAATCATGGACTTTGCAGCAAATTGGATGGAGTTGGATACCATCATATTAAGTGAACTATCACAGAAACAAAGATCTGAATACCACATGTTCTCATTCATAAGTGGGCCTCGAACATTAGTCACATTAGCACAAAGGTGGGATCAGCAGTCACTGGGCACTACTAGAGGAGAGAAGGAGGGAAAAGGTGGGGGGACACGTGACAACACAGAGTGTACCTAGTCCTATACCACTGGGAGTGAGGGCCACTTGGAGGCCCGAACTTCACCTGCACGCAGCCTACTTGTGTAGTTAATCCTCACTTGTACCCCACATCTCTATAATAGAATAAAATTTAAAAAGATGCACATACAAGAAAATTTACTACTGTACTGTTAGTAACAATAAAACACAAAACAAACTGGAAGCAAAGTGAATGTCCACCAATAGAAATGACAATAAAATTTGACATTTCTTCTGCAGGATTAGATCTGAAAAAAAGGTATATCTATACTATGCAATGTTATGTAGCTATTAAAACAAATGAGATCTCTAGCTATTTTTCTGGACAGATGGCCACAGTGTGCTGTGGGAAAGTGAGAAAAGGAAAGAACAGAGACACAGGTTGAGCTTGATTCCAGTTTTATGAAAACACCAATCCTCTGTAAGCCAGGAGGAATAAGGGGAAAGGTAGGGCTCAACCAGTCAGACTGGGTAGGAGCAAGTTTCCACACTCTCCTAACAATGTAGCCAGATGGACTCTCATTCAGAAAATGATACACTTGCCTTGGCAGGGGCCATGAACTGTTAGTCCCGGTGATTCCCACAGGAAGGATACATTCGTGCCTAGAGTTTTAGGGGTTTTGGGCCCCATCTGGGTAGTACATGTCATAATGGTATCTTGAACTTTAGATAAAAGAGAACCAAATTCATCATGTTGATTAATTTTTTTGTTGTGGCATTTAAAAACTCTGAGCTTCGTGTTTTAGACGGGTGAGATGAAAAGGGCTGAGTATCAGACTTACCCTTTTTACTTGATGAGAAAGGGTTTGTAGATCATTGAAAATGTTGCTTATACCTACTATTCAAATGGATGTCAAATGAATAAAAGACGCCCACACTCACTAATGTCAGATACATGTGAATTAAAGTAAAAGTGAGCTACATCTCTCAGGCTGGGAAAAAAAATGGAAGGCTCATCACACCTCTTATGCTGGGGAAACTGGGAGAGGGTGAATTCTCATGCTGCTGGAGAAGCTGAGAATTATTTCAGCTATGTTGGCCACATTCATGAACATTAGAATACACAAATTATTTAACAGTATTATATAATATTGAATATATACCAAATAATATAGGTAATAACATACATGAAAATTATAAAGAGTAATAACAGGAACCTACTTTCAACCCAAGTGCTGCACCATCACCAACGCTGTTGAAACCACCAGCAAGCACCTCTCCAGTCTTTCATCCACCTCCTCTGCCCTTCTCTAGAAATATCCACGATCCGGCTCTCTTGCTTTGCTCTTTTAAGAATAGTTAAAAAGAGATACATATACTCTTTGACCCAGCAATCCCACTCTTGGGACTTGATCTCAGAGAAATAAAAGCTAGGCCACAGTAGAGCATTTGTAGAAAGGATGTTTATTGCAGCACTGTTTGTAGTAGCCGAAGAGGAGAAAGGATTGAATGCTCATTAATGACTGAATAAATTACAGGACATCCACACCATGGAATTTTCTGCGCCATTAAAAAACGATGAATTAGAGCAATACCAGATGCCTTGGAGGGATTTCCACGGCACATTGCAGAATGAGAAAACGGGAGCTGGAAAGCGTGTACAAAATGACAAATGCCTGTGTGTTGTGTAGAGTGTGTAAATACATATATTTGTGCGTGATTATATGAGTACAGAGACAAATGTAAAAGAATGCACTCTAAGTTGTCAACAAGAATCACCAGGGAGAGGAAAAGGAGTGTGATGTGGTGGGAGGGAAGACCAAGCAAAAAGAGAAGGAAAAAATGAAATAAAAAAGTACCTAGGCCTCAGTTACTTCAGCAGAGAAATGGGCCTCAAAATATCTATCTTATTTTTGTCCCAGGGCTTGCATGAGAATGTCATCATTAGATGGTGTGAAAGTCATTTTTTTTTTTTGAGTAGGAGGTCTCAGTCTGTTGCCCAGACTGGAGTGCAGTGGCACAATCACAACTCACTGCAGCCTCCACCTCCCAGGCTCAGGCAATCCTTCTACCTTAGCTTCCTGAGTAGCTGGGACTACAGGCTTACATTACCACACCCAGCTAGTTTTTAAACATTTTTTTGTAGAGATGAAGTCTTGCTATCTTGCCCAGGCTGGTCTCAAACTCTTGGACTCAAACAATCCTCCCACCTTGGCCTCCTCAATTGCTGGTATCAGGCATGAACCACTGCACCTGGCCACAAAAGCTTTTTGAAAACTTAAATGACTGTGCCCAAATGTGTGATGGTGGAATTTATTATAATGTGCTTGTAATAGAGATGTGATTTTATTGTTCTAGGCCTACTAAAGTTTTGTCTATTAGACAGGGATAATAATAACTACCTAATTAATAGCTAGCATTCTTCCAAATGAGCCATTGAAATCACTCTGCCTGGATTAAATGCACAGTTCTCGACTATGATGAAATTCAAGTATGACTTGCTTAGCTCAGTTGCTCAATTATTCCCCTCTTTTGCATTTCTCTCATACCAACTTTAAGACGATATCATTGGGTCTGCCAAAAAGGGGCATGTATACTCTCTCAGGCCCATACCATGCTTGGAGTCTTTTGATCACAATGAAATGGAAGACGCCAGAAGATACGGACACCATATTTGCTTCCTAGGGCTGTCGTAACAAATGATCACAAACTGGGTGGTTTAAAACAGCAGAAATCTACACCTGCAATCCCACACTTTGGAAGGCCAAGGTAGGAGGATTGTTTGAGCCCAGGAGTTCGAGACCAGCTGGGACAACATAGTGAAACCTTGTCTCTGCAAAAAAAAAAAAAAATTACAAAGATTAGCTGGGCATGGTGGTACTTGCCTTTCTATAGTGCCAGCTACTCAGGAAGCTGAGGTGGGAGGATTGCCTGAGCCCAGGAGGTTGAGGTGCTGCAGTGAGCCATGATTGTGCCACGGCAGTCCAGCCTGGGTGACAGATTGAGACTCTGACTCAAAACAAACAAAACAGAAATTTATTATCTCACAATTCTGGAGGTCCAAAATCTAAAATCAAGGTGGGCCATGCCTCCTTGGAAGGATTTAGGGGAAGAATCTTTCCTTGCCCTTCCCAGCTTCTTATGGTTGCCAGAAATCCTTGATGTTCTTTGGTTTGTGACTGCATAGCTCCAGTCTCTGCCTCTGTCATCACATGGCTGGTTTTCTGTGTATTCCATGGCCTTCTTATAAGAATGCCAGTCATTGGGTTTGGGGCCCATTCTAATCCAGTATGACCTCATCTTACATTAACATCTACAAAGACCCTCTATCCTAAATAGTGTCACATTCTGAGGTCCTCGGTGGGCATGCATTTTGGGGTTTACTATTCAACCCAGTACAGACACATGAGGGGGCTCTGCTTTCTCTCAATCCCCTGCTTCCTATTCTTGCCTGAAGTGGACCCCTGGAGCTGATGTTGCCTACCCTGAGATGGTTGACTGTGGATCTTACCAGACATTTGCAGCTATAAGATGTGGAATCAACCAAAATGTCCATCAATGGGTCAGTGAATAATGAAAGTATGATACACACACACACACACACACACACACACACACACACACACACACCATGGAATGCTATTCATCCATGAAAAGGCATGAAATAATGTCTCTTGTGGTAACTTGGATGGAATTGGAGACTTTTATCCTGAATGAATGAACAGAACACCAAACACGACATGTTCTCTTATAAGTGGGAGCTAAGCTAAGTTGCTGCAAAGGCGTGGAGATGGATAATGGACATTGAAGACTCAGAAGGGGGATGGAGGGTAGGGATGAAAAAATCACCTATTGGGTACAATGCACACAGATGGGGGTGGAGGGTACACTTAAAATCCAGATTTCTTTACCACTATACAATGCATCCATGAAAGCAAAAATCATTTGTACCCCCTAAAGCTATTGAAAGAACAGTTTTAAAAAATGAATTTGCTGCTTAACCCTTGCGAGAGCATGACCAAGCCACCATTGCCAGGAGGGATGTGGAGTCAAGTGGAATATTCTGGAAACTCTTAATGTTTTCCCTTAGAGCAGAAATTGTGAACCTATGGCAACATCCTATGGCCATTTTTCTTGAATTTATTTGGTACTCTGGTGAGCTAAGCTTTTTCTTGATTTTTACAAAAACACAACTAGCAAACAAACATGAATTCTAAAACTAATTAGAATTAGGGACTCTGGGGGAGAAAGAACCTTTAGGCACAGCATAATTATTAAACAAACAGAGACTTTCAGCCAAGAGCCTCCAGACAGCGCACATCTTCACTTACTACAGATCAGCCGGCTGTTCCATGGGAGGGCCTCGAGCGCCCGAAGAGCCCTGCCTGGAGTCAGTGTCTCGCTTCCTTCCCAGCAGACAGAAGCGCAGTTACCCACTGGGAACCTCAGGGATGTGCTCAGGCCTCTTGTATAACAAAAAGTGAGGTTTGGAACAAATATCCAAGGCAAAGTCTTCAAAATTGTGCCCAAGTCAATAATGCGGACAAACTCCTTTTGAATTTTAATTTTTTATTGAGGTAAAACACTCGGAACATGAAATTTACCCTTTTGAATTTTTTTAAATTTTAGAGTTGTGGGGTACAAGTGGGGATTTACTACACAAGTAGGTTGCATGCAGGTGAAGTTTGGGTTTCTAGCTGTCCCTCTCTCTCCCGACAGTGGACCAGGACCACTGTGTTGCCCCATGCCTTCTCTCACCCCTCCATCTCCTAACAGTGCTCAGCATCTGCCAATCCTGCCCTTGTGCATGAGGAATATTATGCGGCCATAAAGAAGAACAGCGTCATGGCCTTTGCAGCAACTTGGATGCAGCTGAAGACCATCATGCTAAGTAAATGATCACAGAAATGTACTATTTCAACCCTCTTACAGTGTACAATTCAGTGACGTGCAACCATCACCACTATCTAGCTCCAGAATATTTTTTTATCACCCCCAAACAAACCGTGTACCCATCAACCTGCCACTTTCCCCTCACCTCCCCTCTTGGTCCTGGAAACCACTAATCTGCTTTCTGTCTTTATGAGTTTGCCTATTCTGGACTTTTCATATAAATGGAAGTGTACTATATGTGGCCTTTTGTGATGGGCTCCTTTTATTTGGTATAAAGTTTTTACAGTTCAGTCATGTAACTTGTGTCAGCACTTCATCCTTTTTATGACTAAATAATAGTCCGTTGTGTGAATAGACCACACTTTTTATCTATTCATAATTGGATAAACCTATTTTTTAAACATATTTTTTATTTTAAAATTGTGGGGTACAGTTAAGGGTTAGATATACAAATATGCATTGTGCAGCTACCCTTGTTGATGAGGTGTGCCCCCCCATCCCCAGACAGATATCGACTACCGTTAATCCCACCTCCCTTCCCCTCCCTGCCCCCCCCATAGTTTCCCGCCACTGTCAATCCTTTTCTTATAGTATTACGATAGTTGTTCAAGGTCCACTTATGAGTGAGAACATGTGATACTCAGATCTTTGTTTTTGTGAGAGATCACTCAATATTATAAACTCCAATTCCATCCAGGTTGCTGTGAAATTCACGATTTTGTTCTTTTTTATGACTGCATAATATTCCACAGTGTATATGTACCACATTTTAAAAAATCCAGTCCTCTTTTGATGGATAGCTTGGTTGGTTCCATGATCTTGCTATTGTGAACAATGCAATAAACATACGTGTGCAGGTATCCTTTTTATAGAGTGATTTGAGCTCTTCAGGGTATATTCCCAGTAGAGGGACTGCGGGGTCATATGGAAGGTCGATTTTTAGAGCTTTTAGGAATTGCCACACTGATTTCCACAGAGGCTGCACTAGTTTACACTCCCACCAACAGTGTATAAGTGTTCCCTTTTAACCACATCCTCTCCAGCATCTGTTATTTTTTGAATTATTGATAATGGCCATTCTGACTGGAGTTAGGTGGTATCTCAGTGTAGTTTTAATTTGCATCTCCTTGATGATTAGTGAGGTTGAACATTTCTTCATGCATCTGTTGGCCGCTCGTATGTCTTCTTTTGAGATGTGTCTGTTCATATCTTTTGCCCACTTTGTAATGGGGTTGCTTGTTTTTTTCTTTTCAGCACATTTGAGTTCCTTGTAGATCTTTGATGTTAGGTCTTTGTCAGACATGGAGTTGGCAAATACTTTCTCCCAGTCTGTGGGCTGTCTCACTGCTCTCTTGATGGTTTCTTTGGCTTTGCAGAAGC
Organism: Tarsius wallacei; assembly: GCA_963574415.1. Lineage (NCBI taxonomy): Eukaryota > Metazoa > Chordata > Mammalia > Primates > Tarsiidae > Tarsius > Tarsius wallacei. The sequence goes on from CAUYQG010080157.1 coordinate 30,727, forward strand.
TTGTCAGTTTAATGAGGTCCCATTTGTCTATCTTATCTCTTATGGCCCATGCATTTCGGGTTTGTTCAGGAATTGGATGCCAGTTCCAATTTCCATAAGGGTGTGTCCCGCATATTTTAAGGTTCTTGTGGTTTGAGGTTTTAAATTTAGGTCTCTGATCCATTTAGAGTCAATTTTTGTGTGTGTATGGGGATAGATAGGGGTCTTATTTGAATCTTCTGCATGCGATCAGCCAGTTTTCCCAGCACCATTTACTGAATAGGTTTTCCTCTCCCCAGTGGTAGGTGGTGGAGGATTTGTTGAAGAAGTTGGTTGAGAAATTGAGGTTTTGCTTCTGGAATCTCAATTCTATTCCATTGGTCTATATTCCTGTACCAATACCAAGCTGTTTTGATTATTGTAACTTTATAGTAAAGTTTGAAGTCTGGTAATGTGATACCTCTTGCTTTGTTTTTTTTGCTGAGGATTGTTCTGGCTATTCTTGGTCCTTTGTGTTTTCTTATGAATTCTTGTATTGTTTTTTCTAGCTCTGAGAAGAATGTTGCTGGTAATTTGATGGGTATTGCATTAAATCTGTAGATTGCCTTAGGTAAGATGGACATCTTCACAATGTTGATTTTTCTAATCCATGAGCATGGGATATTTTTCCACTTGTTTGTGTCATCTTTGATTT
>CAUYQG010080158.1:0-11129 GCA_963574415.1 Tarsius wallacei
CATGCCCGGCTAATTTTTTTTTTTTGATTTATTGTAGAGATGAGGTTTCGCCTGCCCAGGCGGGTCTCGAACCCACGGGCTCAGGCAATCCACTCACCTCAGCCTCCCAAGGCACGGGATTACAGGCTGAGCCACCGAGCCCGGCTAACACAACTACTTTTATGAGATAGGCCTGTTCCAGTCACTGGGCAAAGAGCTTTTCACACATTGTTCCTTTTTTTTTTTTTTTGAGTTGGAGTCTCACTCTGTCGCCCAGACTGTAGTGCAGTGGCCGCTCCCGGCCACCGCAATCTCAGCCTGCTGGGCTCCAGCGATCCTTCCACCTCAGCCTTCCAAGTAGCTAGAACTACAGGCACACGCTACCACACCCAGCTAATTTTTTATTTATTGTAGAGATGAGGTCTCACCAAGTTCCCCAGGCGGGTCTCGAACCCGCGGGCTCAGGCAATCCCCTCATCTCAGCCTCCCAAAGCGCGGGATTACAGGCTGAGCCACAGAGCCCGGCTCACACATTGTTTCTTTTGCTTACGGTAACAGTCCTGAAAAGACAGTATTCTGTTCTCATTTTACATATGGGAAAACTGAAGCTCAGTGAAGGGCGGCTGTATTTACAGAGCGCAACCCCATATCTGTCTCACTCTTAGCCCAGGCCTGCTCCCTCAAAAACACCTGGTATCTTTCTCTTGATAGGGAGGTGGCCATTGTGGGGCCTTCACTGCCATACTACTAAGGGATTTTCCCATAGTTCTCACCCTGGGCACCCTAAGCCACATACCATTTCACCCCTCTGCTTTCAGCTGCTCCTGGAAGCAGATGGAGATGTGCACAGACTCCTCCAGGGCCAACAGTGCCCTCCTAGTCATGTCTCTGGGCATCTTCTGACTTTCTGTCTCCAGGCCCTCTCCCCTGCTGCAAGCACCTACCGTCAGCAGGTACAGCCAGAAAGCAGGGGAGAAAAGTTACAGGAGGGACAGTCCTGAATGCCACCTCCTGACCTCCAGACACAACTTGGGGTGACACTGTATCTGGGCCTAAAGGAATCACATCCCCATTTACCTACCCAAATTCATCATTAAAACTCTGCTTCTGGGGGAACCAAATGAAGCCATCTCCCAATGACCCCTTTCATCCCATTTGCCTGTTCCACAGCCCTTGTGCTTCAATGTGTGTATTTTATTTATATGGCCAAGTCGAGCTTCGCAAATGAAAAACTTTCTTCCTGTGTTTTTCCTTAATCAGTTACTTCCTTTAACCACAGCTTTATTCATTTTATTTGAGTTGGAGTCTCACTCTGTCGCCCAGGCTGGAGTGCCGTGGCACACCCATGGCCACCCCAGTATCAACCTGCTGGGCTCCAGCGATCCTTCCGCCTCAGCCTTCCAAGTAGCCGGAACTACAGGCATGCGCTACCACACCCGGCTAATTTTTTATTTATTGTAGAGACGAGGTCTTGCCAAGTTGCCCGGGCTGGTCTCGAACCCGCAGGCTTAGGCAATCCATTCGCCTCAGCCTCCCAAAGTGCTGGGATTACAGGCTGGGCCACCAAGCCCGTCCCACAGCTTTCTTTAAAGAAAAGTATGTTGCATGATAGCCCATCATGTATATGTACCACCTTTTCTTTATCCAGTCCAAAATCACGGCCTTCACAGCAATACGGTCACCTCATTAGTGTGGTGGCTGCAGACCATCATACTAAGTGAACTATCACAGAAACAAAGAAGTGACTGCTGCTTGTTCTCACTCATAAGTGGGCTCTGGTTATCTGGTCACACAAGCACAAGGGTGGGAGCAGCAGTCGCTGGGTACTTCTAGAGGAGGGAGGGGGTCACGTGACAACATGATGGGTACCTGGTCTACTACCATGGGGAGTAAGGGCCAGCTAGAAGCCCAAACTTCACCTGCATGCAGCCTACTTATGTAGCAAATCCTTGCTTGTACCCCACAACTCCTAAACAAACAAACAAATAAATAAATAAATAGAGAGAAGAATGCAGGGGAAGAAAGCAAGCTGGAAACCTTCTTCTCTTCCTTTGCTCAGAATCTTCGAACCTGGTCATTTTGTATCCCCATTAAAAGGAATGCTAGTTAGAGCTACTGAGAACTGCAGACACCCCTGCTTTGTTAAGGTTGGGAACAGACCCCTGAGCATACTGTAATAAAACAAACTTAAATGATGACAATCTAACAAGTTAGTCAGCTAGAGAATATTGTTTTACTGCCAGATATTTAAGCATAAATTATAGGCAGTTCATATAAATGACTCTAAGCTTATTACTTTTACAAAAATAATTTATATTATTTTTCCTTCATATGGTAAGTTTTCTATGACCTAAAATAGCATCAATAGCAACAGTTTTTCCTCCTCCCTGGTGCACACATGTATGCATATATATCTTGACCTCCTGCTAAAAATCAAAGAGTGTGGATCTCCTTTCACTAAAGAGGCTGGCTTTTGTCTCTAACCTGAGCCAGGACCACTGTTGTAGAATGAATAATGGCTTCTCAAAGATGTCTCTGTCCTAATCCCCAGAATGTATACACTTTATCTTGTATAGCAGAAGGGATATTACAGATATTATTAAGATTTTTGAAATGGGGAGATTATCTGAGTGAGCCCAACATAATCATAATGTTCCTTATGAGAGGGAGATAGAAGGAATCAGAGTCAGGGGAGAAAGCACTGTGGTGATGGGAACAGAGATCGGAGTGATGCCTCCGGGAGCCAAGGAATGCCAGCAGCCTCTAGAAGCTGACAAAGGCAAGGGAATGGATTGTTCCCTCGGAGTCTCCAGAAAGAATCAGCTTGTCAAGAATAACACCTTGACTTTAGCCCAGGGAAACTGATGTCAGACTTCTGACCTCCAGACTTGCAAGGATATAAACCTGTGTTGATCTAAGCCTCTGAGTTTACACAGTAGCAATGGGAAACCGATACAACTATCTTCTAATCCTGCCACTTATTTTCCATGGGGATCTCACCACCACCCCCCTTGCTCTGCCGCCCCCCCCCCCCCCCACACACACACATTATATTTAAATAAGAGATTTGGGAATAGCTCCCTCCTCCTTGATCCTGAATGACATGTCTTGAGTGTTCCGGGTCTCAAGGCAGTAGAAACTCTGTATCATGAGAACAAGAAGTGCTTGCAAACGAGGGGTGGGGTGTGTAGGAAGGATCAGGAGTTTAGGACAAAGGTAGGAACTACAAGCAAGGATGTGGGAGTCATCAGCATGTAAGCGATAGTGGAAGTCAACCCAGAGAGGCCACATAAGCATACTGACAGTGACTCGGATAGAATCAGGAGGTAGATCCAAGGGATTTTGGTATGCAAATGATGGCATATTAGATACCACAGAAAGTTAACAAGAGAAACTGTGGTCTAGAGCAGGGGTCCCCAATCCCCCGGGCCACGAACCGGTACCGGTCCGTGGCCTGTTAGGAACCAGGTTGCACAGCAGGAGGTGAGTGGCGGGCAAGTGTAGCTCTGCCTGCGGTCAGATCCGTGGCATTAGCTTCTCCTAAGAGCACGAACCCGATTGTAAACTGCGCATGCGCGGGATTTATGTCGTGTGTCCCTTATGAGAATTTAATGCCTAATGACCACTCCCACCCCCCCCCCCCACCCAACCCCACATACTTCCCATTCCCCACAAGTCCATGGAAAAATTGTCTTCCACGAAACCGGTCTCTGGTGTCAAAAAGGTTGGGGACTACTGATCTAGAGCATAATTTTTAAAACTTTATGGCTGGGCGCGGTGGCTCAGCCTGTAATCCCAGCACTTTGGGAGGACAAGGTAAGAAGACTGCCTGAGCCCAAGGATTCGAGACCAGCGTGGGCAACTTGGAGAGACCGCGCCTCTACAATCAATCACAAAAATTAACCAGGCTTGGTGGTGTGCGCTTGTAATTCCGGCTACTTGGAAGGCTGAGACGGAAGGATCGCCAGAGCCCAGCAGGTTGAGGCTGCGGTGGCGGTGAGCGTGCCACTGCACTCCAGCGTGGACAACAGAGTGAGACTCCAACTCAAAAAAAAAAAATTGTCTTGAGCTGAAATACAATCTCAGCTAGACGATAAAGAGGATTACATCTCATTCAGAGGAAAGCAAGCCTCAAAGAAAGCTCTCAAGTTCTGTGTCTATACACAGGGATATAGTCATAGTTTCTCCCCTTCAGGAAATTACAGATAATTTTACTTTAATGTAATATGTGGTACAATAATAGTGTCAACCAGTGCACTCGAGGGGCACAGTGGGGAAGATGGTCCAACCTGAGGACTGAAGAAAACCTTCCTGGAAAAAGTAATAGCTAAATGGGTTTTGAAAAATGAGTAGAAAGGATAAGAAAAGGGAGAATTTTAAAGTACAGAAAAAAGTCAAATTCAGGGTGCTAGTTAAATATGATGGATAAGTGCCCTCTCCCCCAAGAAGATTATGCATAGGAAGAAGAAGAGATGAGCAAGAGCAGGGCCCTGGAGGAGAGTACGGGTTAAAAGAGGAGTGAGAGGAAAAGACGCCCACAAATCAGTTTCCACTCCCACCTCCCCTCCCCCACCCCTAAAGGAGCAAGAGGAAAGTCTAGAGAAAATGGTGTCATGAAATTCAAGAGAGTTGAGAGCTCCAGGAAAGAAAGAGTTCAGTAAGATAAGTACTGAAACAGAAGATAGAAAGCTTTGAGTGAATTTTCTTAGAGCAGTTTTATTACATCAAGACAGAAAAAAAAAAAAACAGATTGCAGAGGACGGAGAAGTGAATGGAAGGGAAGAAGTGGGGGCAGTGTGTGGCAACTGCACTTTCAAGTACCTTGGTTGAGAAGGAAATGAGAATCATGCCCACTTGTCAGGTTTTTAAACTGTAAAGACAAAAATAGGCTTTACAAGCTGCCACTAACAAGAAGAGAGGAGATTTAAATGCACAAAGAGAAGATAAGAGTCAACTGAGACCATCCTCATCAGACTTAGGCATAACTGAAATAAGTGAAAATACCACCACAAGAACAGTGGGGTGAGCAGGCTGGGAAGAAGAAAAACATTTTGAAAGCAAGACACTCTATATTAAAAAACTTGTCAAAGAAGTCTCAAAGTAAAGATCACAAGAAAAATTTAAAACATCTGAAAATAGACAGACTAGATAAACTAGGAAAATAGGTGGGAATAGTTGGGAAATTTATGACAAAGGAGTGGATTCTACAGGGAAGAGGCAAAATAATAGCAATTAGACAAATGTAAAAATTACAAGGTGAAAAAACAGATATAGGTAAAAATTTCAGGCAATTAATATATAATGATGAAGTAGAAGACAGAGGAATATGTATTTCAAAAACCCAGTCATCCTCAAATTTAGTACACATTCCCTAAGAGCTGACCTGGGGAGGATAAAATTTGATTTACATCATAACAAAACTTAATAGCAGTAATCACAAAAATGACAGATAAGTTTAAGTAGGATGTTAAAATGTTTCTTTTATGAAACCATGTGGCCAGATAATATTTTGATAGCTCTAATATAAAACTAAAGAGTTTAAAGTTCACAAGTGCTTTAAATGATATAGAAAAATAAAGAAAGAGAAGGGACTGATTGGTGATATCAAATGCTGTTGAAAAGTCCAACAGGATGAAGACTGAGAACAGATCATTGGAGTTAGCATTGTGGAGGTCACTGGGGCCTTGATAATGTCTTTGGTGTAGTGGGGAGGATATTCTGAGTAGAGTGAGTCCCAGAGAGAAAGGGAGGGAAGGAAGTAGAGACAAAAGAATAGAAGAATTGGGCTATCACTTGTAGAATCAAGAGACTCCTTAAAAAAAAAAAAAAAAGATGGTGGGTGTGGTGGCTCAAGCTTATAGTCCTAGCACTTTGGGAGGCCAAGGCGAGAGGATTGCTTGAGCCCAGAAGTTTAAAACCAGCCTGGGTAACATAGCGAAACTTTGTCTCTACAAAAAAATCAGAAAATTAGCTGGGTGTCATGGTACGTGCCTGTAGTCCCAGCTATTCAGGAGGCTGTGGTGGAACGATCACCTGAGCCCACAAGGTCGAGACTGTCATGTGCTGTGATCTTCATGATCAGTCCACTGCACTCCAGCCTGGGTGACAGAATGAGATCCTGCCTCAAGAAAAATCAAAATAAAAAATGGAAGATACACGTGTAAGATGATGAGAATGATCCAGGGCAGATGAGAAAACTGATGACGCGGGAATGATTGGCAGTCAGATGTAGGAGCTGAGTCCTGAGAAAGAGAGCGTATGAGATGCAGGGCATATTGGAAGCACTGGTTTGGTTAGAAGCAGGAATGATTCATCTCAGTTCAGGATAAGGAAGGAAGAGTACACGGGTCCAGATACAGGTAGGCAAATCAATTTTGTAGCAGGAATCCGTGGAAGTTCTTTGATAGCCTCATCTCCATGAGGGAAGCAGGTTCATCACCTGGGAGAGAAGAGAGAGTTGTTTGGAGGTTTGAGAGAGGAGAAGGCTGGTTACCTACAAGAATGAGAGAGTGGATTAGCTAAGGGGGTTAAATAGACTTCTACGGCCTTTTTTACCTGACATTTGCAGTCATGAATTTTCAGTAAGACCAATCAATATGTCCACATGGTTCTCCCCATCTGCATTCAATCTCTCTTAGATTTAATCAGGGCAGGGCTTGTCAGGGGAGTAGGAGGATGTACTGAAGGTGTATGTAAAGCAATGATTACTAGAAGGGGCCATGTAGCGAAGCAAGCAAAGGAGGAGGAGGAGGAGGAAAGTCAGTGGATCAGAGGTCCCAGGAGACAAAAATGTTGCAATGAGGTTATTTAGAAATAGAGAAGATAATGACCAGAAAGCGGAATGCTAGAAACAGATTATGGAAGGTATGTAGTTATTGGTTAAGAAAAAAGTCAGGGTAGAGGTTCTTAACTTTGCCTATACGTTAGAGTTGCTTGTAGACCAAACAAGAAAAAAGCAAAATGAAACAAAACAATACTCAGATAATTCCCAAAATAAATTGATCCCAAATCTCTTGTGGTGAGGCCTGAACATCATCAGTATGTTCTTGTTTATTTGTTGACCAGTGCCCCAGGATACTACTATAAAGCCAAGGTTGAGAACCACTTGTCCAGTAGGTTTATGTTAAAAATCTACCATGATATATTGTTTTGGGCTCAGATTAGCATATAGCTGGTTAAAATCCAAATTTCTTCCATATCTTCCTTGTCTCTATGTTGGTGGTCTTTGCATCCTATCTGGGAAACTGAGTTTTTATTTTATATTATTTTATTTTAATTTTTTTTTTGAGTAGGAGTCTCACTCTGCTGCCCAGGCTGGAGTGCAGTGGCACGCTCCGGTCATCGCAGCCTCCACCCACTGGTCTCAGGGGATCCTTTCACCTCCGCCTTCCAAGTAGCTGGAACTCCATACACATGCTTGGCAAAATTTTTTTTTTTTTTTTTTTTTTACTGTAGAAATAAGGTCTTGCCAAATTGCCCAGCCTGGTCTCGTACCACTGGACTCAGGCAATCTTCCCATCTCTGCCTTGAGTTTTTAAATCTAAAAGTAGGTATTTTTATTTTTTCCTCTTCATTCAATCTTATTAACTTGAAGCTTAGCTTATTGAGATCATTTTAAATTCTGTTTCATGACATTAGCTACGTCTTCAAACTTCTGCCATCCCCAGATATGAGCAGCAAACCTTCTATATCTTCCTGTAAATGATGAAACTGTTTAATGAACCTAACCAAGGAGAGGCTAATGAAGAAGTAGCACTCTAGAAGAGGCCTCTTTCTAGGGGTCCAGTACCCTTTGGGTCTCACATTTTCAACCAGCCAAGAATTCTCTCATTTCTTATTTACTCCACAAATATGGAATGATTGCTAACTATATGCTGGATCCTGTATGCGTTCATGGGGATGTTGTGACTATGATCAAGACAGGAGTGGTTTCTGCCCTCATGAAGCTTATATTCTCTTGAGGAGTCAATCAATAGGGAAATAAATGAATCAGCAAAATAATTAGATTTGTGGTGAGCCACAGGAAAACAAACAGAATGCTGGGCTGGAGAATATTGGGAAAGATAACTGGAAGACATGCAACTCCTCCCCACAACCGCCACCCCTGCCAAGCCGTGTATTAACTCCATATCTTAATTGTCCATAGGGACATTTTGAAAGGCTTAGAAAAGATGTTTGTGAAGTCCACAAACCCCAAGTCTAATGCATCCTCCTGCTCTAGCCATGATTAGGCGTGACTTTTTTTTTTTGGTTTTCTTTTTTTGTTTTTTTTTTTTTTGAGTTGAAGTCTCACTGTCGCCCAGACTGGAGTGCAGTGGCTGCTCCCGGCCACCGCAGCCTCGACCAGCTGGGCTCCAGCGATCCTTCCGCCTCAGCCTTCTGAGTAGCCAGAACTACAGGCGTGCACTACCACGCCCGGCTAATTTTTTTAAGTTATTGTAGAGATGAGGTCTCGCTTGCCCAGGCAGGTCTCGAACCCGCGGGCTCAGGCAATCCACTCACCTCAGCCTCCCAAGGCACGGGATTACAGACTGAGCCACCGAGCCCGGCTTGGACTGGATGACTTTCATGCAGAATTCTACAAAACGTACAAGGAGAAGCTGACACCAATCCTATTGAAAGTATTCCAGGCAGTCGAGAAAAATGGAATTCTCCACAAATCATTTTATGAAGCAAACATCACACTGATACCCAAACTGGGTAAAGATCCAACAAAAAAGAGAGAACTACAGACCAATAACCCTTATGGACATAGATGCAAAAATCCTCAACAAGCTTCTAGCAAATCAGATTCAAAAATCATCCACCATGACCAAGTAGACTTCATTCGCAGGATGCAGGGCTGGTTCAACATTCACAAGACCATAAATGTAACTAAATACATCATCAGATGTAAAAACAAGAACCACATGATTATATAATTAGATGCAGAAAAAGCTTTTGATAAAATCCAGCATCCCTTCTTGATAAAAACCCTCAAACACCTAGGTATAGAAGGAATATACCTCAAAATATTAAGTGCCATCTATGATAAACCCACAGCTAACATATTGCTAAATGGACAGAAACTGGAAATATTTCCAGTAAAAACTGGAATAAAACAAGGCTGCCCGCTCTCACCCCTCTTGTTCAATATTGTGTTGGAAATCCTAGCTTGGGCAATTAGACAAGAGAAGGAAATCAGGGGTATCTAAATAGGAGAGTGAAAGTCAAGTTATCCCTCTTTACTGATGACATGATCCTATACATTGAAAAGAACAGGCATATAGACCAATGGAACAGGATAAAGATTCCAGAAGCAAAACCTCAATTTCTCAACCAACTCATCTTTGACAAAGCCTCCAACAACAACCAGTGGGGAGAGGAAAATCTATTCAGTAAATGGTGCTGGGAAAACTGGCTGATCACGTACGAAGATTTAAACAGGACCCCTACCTAACACCATACACAAAAATTAACTCTAAATGGGTCAAAGGCTTAAATGTAAAACCTCAAACTCTAAGAATCTTAGAAAATGCAGGAGACACTATTAAGGAAATTGGAATTGGCAACCAATTCCCAATCAGAACCCTAAGTGCCCATACCATAAGAAATAAGTTGGATAAGTGGGACCTCATCAAACTGACAAGTTTCTGCAATGCAAAGAAACCATTAAGAGAGCAGGGAGACAGCCCACAGAATGGGAAAAAATATTTGCCAACTGTATATTTGACAAAGGCCTAACGTCTAGGATCTACAAGGAACTCAAACTTGCTGAAATGAAAAAAATATACAGCCTCATTAAAGTGGGCAAAAGACATGAATAGACACTTCCCAAAATAAGATATACGGGCAGCCAACAGACACATGAAAAAATGCTCAGCCTCACTAATCATCAGAGAAATGCAAATTAAAACCACACTGCGATATCACCTAACTCCAATAAGAATGGCCATCATTAATAAAACAAACAACAGATGCTGTCGATGATGCAGAGAAAAAGGCACACTTCTACACTGCTGGTGGGAATGCAAACTTGTGCAACCTCTTTGGAAGACAGTGTGGTGATTTCTGAAGGAAATAGAAATTGACCTTCCATATGACCCAGCAGTTCCCCTATTTGGAATACACCTGGAGGAATTAAAATCATTCTACAAAAAAGATACCTGCACATGAATGTTTGTTGCTGCTCTATTCACAATAACAATAACATGGAGCCAACCATGCTGCCCATCAAAACTGGACTGGATGAAAAAAATGTGGTATATATATACAATGGAATATTACGCAACCATAAAGAAGGACAAACATATGGACTTTGCAGCAACTTGGATGTATTTAGAGTCGATCATACTCAGTGATCTATCACTGAAACAAAGAACAGAGTACCATATGTCCTCACTCATAAGCAGGCCTTGAACAATTATCCTAATACTATAAGAAAGGGATTGACAGTAATGGGAAACTGCAACAGGAGGAGGGATGGGATTGGCAGTTGAGGTAAACTGCTAGGGGGTGGAGGGGCACAGCTCATCAACAAAGGTACCTGTGTAATCAACGTTTGTACAACTAATCCTGAATTGTACCTGACATCCTTAAAATAAAAAAAATTCAAAAAAAAGTTGTACATATACATGATGGAATATTATGCAGCCATTTTAAATAAGGACAAAATCATGAACTTCACAGCAACCTGGATGGACTTAGAGTCTATAATACTGAGTGATTTATCACAGAAACAAAGAACTGAGTATCACATGTTCTCACTCAAAACCATTGTAGACTCGTGCATTTACCTCTTGTCTGCTATTTGGTGTCCTGTTATATTCAATAAACAATATTTGCTGTATCACAATCTCTTTCATAAAAACAGATATTACTAAAAATTCAACACCTTTCTTATATTTGTTAAATGATATTTTTGTTTTTGTAATACTGGATACATATTTGTATTGTAGTACTATAAGAAAAGTATTGGCTGGACGGACGAGAAGATGGCGGTGGGACAGCCCGGTCTGTGAGATGCTCCACAAGGAAGAACACAGAGAGCCTCTAGCTGTCTCTCCGGGGGCTGCGGATCCCATCGTTGGCAGCCCATTGTTCACGCGGAACTCGGTGGTCACTGCTGCTGAGATATCACGCCGATCTGGACAGCCTGAAGCTGCGGATAG
>CAUYQG010080159.1:0-21036 GCA_963574415.1 Tarsius wallacei
GGCTCAGTGGCTCAGCCTGTAATCCCGCGCCTTTGGGAGGCTGAGGTGAGTGGATTGCCTGAGCCCGCGGGTTTGAGACCTGCCTGGGCAAGCGAGACCTCATCTCTACAATAAATCAAAAATTAGCTAGCCAGGCATGGTAGCGTGCGTCTGTAGTTCCAGCTACTTGGAAGGCTGAGGCGGAAGGATCGCCAGAGCCCAGCAGGTCAAGGCTGCGGTGGCCGGGAGCAGCCACTGCACTCCAGTCTGACAGTAAGACTCCAACTCAAAAAAAAAATAAAAATAAAAAAATAAAGTGAAGACAGTCAGGATGGGGGGTTAGAGGAGATGGGGGAGAAAATTCAGGAAAGGTAAGCAAAGCTGCCAGCTGCCATCTGAAAACACTGTGTTGTCTGAAACTGCAGTATTTTTATACTTAAAAATAGCACAGTTTAGCCTAAAAATTTCTGAAAAAGAAGAATAAGAGGGACTGGCACTACTGACATCTAAAATAGTTATTAAAGGTACAGTAATTTTTTAGAATTTAATACATAGATAGTTCATAGTTTAAAATAGTATCAAAAAGGCAAACATCAAGATATCATTCACAGACCTGCCCCCCACCATTTTAATTCATTTTTTGTTTGTTTGTTTGTTTGCATATATTGGTGTATTTTTTCCCTTTTTCTTACACAAAAGCAAACTATAATGATTAAAACCATGTGGCACAGTACAGAAATACATAGGCAAAGCTGTGGAAAAACAGCCTCAACAAACATAAGGATACATGAGGATTTGGTAGGTAATAAATATGATATATCATGTTTTGTTTTGTTTTGTTTGAGTTGGCGTCTCACTCTGTCACCCAGGCTGGAGCATAGTGGCACGCTCACGGCCACCACAGCCTTGACCTGCTGCTGGGCTCAGGTGATCCTTCCGCCTCACCTTCAAGTAGCTGGAACTATGGGCACGTGTCACCATGCCTGGCTAATTTTTTGATTTATTGTAGAGATGAGATCTTGCCAAGTTGCCTGGGCTGGTCTCAAACCTGTGGGCTCAGGCAATCCTCTCACCTGGCCTCCCAAAGTATTGGGCTTACAGGCATGAGCTTCCGTGCCCAGCCAGTTACTGATATCAGTTATTGAGATAAATTGATTGGTTAACTCTCTGGGGGGGGTGGAGGGGGGAAGCAAGTCCTTAATACTTCACTCCTTAGACCAAAATAAATTCCAGGAGGATTAAATCTTTAACTGTGAAAAGTCTTTGAAAATATTAAAGAAAAACATAGAGTCATATGAATACCAGCTTGAGATTTGAAAGACCATGTTAAAGGACACAAAACCTAGAAACAATAAAATAAGTTGAACATTTTAACTACATAAAAAGTGAAAACACTGCATGGTGGGAAATGCCATAAATTGAATTAAAACCCAAACAGCTAATGGGAAAAAGTGTTTGCATACTTAACAGAAAAATGGCTGACACTGCCAATATACAGTCTTTAGGATTGGTAAGATGGTGAAGAACAATGAATAGGGTCAACAAAGGACATGAATAGGCAGTTTACACACACAACAAGTAAATGTTTGGCAACCATACGAGAAGTTTCCCTGCCTACTAATAATGAACACAAAAACATGATTGGGGGGGTTAAGGAACAGGATCTCTTTGACATTGACAGGCAATGACTGGTTTACTGTTGCCCAGAAGACTTCCTAGCGTAAATATATTTCAGAGCAGACCAGTGCCCGGCATCCGTTGCAGATCAGGAGCTAGTTTTTACCAGCCCACCAAGAGTAAATCCATTTATGCTAGGTTAACATATAGTACTCACATTTGAGAGACACATTTGTAATCTCAAAGTTGGTTACCAGTCTGTTTACAAAGAGAAAGAACTGGATTCCATGGCAGAGCCATCAGATTTTTTTCAGTAACCTATATGGGAAGCCAGATAAGTAACAGTAGGTTGATTAGTGGATAAGAAGTTAGAAGAGGAGAAATTAGACAAATCAAATTTGTAATACTCTTGGGCTAAGACTGTCTTGTAAGATGATTCATTCTTACAGCAGAGCATTAGTCATAGACCTACATGCATTGGTTCAAACTTCCGCTGGGAGACATTGCTTGGATGGGATTAAAAGCTCCTGTAGAAAACTAGACAGAGGACGCAGTGGCTCATGCCTATAATTCCAGCACTTTGGGAGGCTGAGGTGAGAGGACTGCCTGAGCCCACAGGTTTGAGACCAGCCTGGGCAACTTGGCAAGACCTCATCTCTACAATAAATAAAAAAATTAGCTGGATATGGTGGCACATGCCTGTGGTTCCAACTACTTGGAAGGCTGAGGAGAAATGATCGCCTGAGCCCAGCAAGTCGAGGCTGCGGTGGCCATGAGCGTGCCACTGCACTCCAGCCTGGGCGACAGAGTGAGACTCCAACTCAAAAAAAAAGAAAGAAAGAAAAAGAAAACTAGACAAAGAATCATAACAATTCAGATGTTAACTAGTAAATATACATGTGAAACTATTTGATCCTCACAGCAATCACGGAAGTACAAATAATCTGAAATACCATTTAACCCACAAAAGCAGTTTTGAAAGTATTTCTTTAAATCACCCAGCAGCTCAACAGTATAAGGTGTTACTGATGGGGAAAGGTTGTATTTGGAACAATTTTTAATTTTTATATTTTAGTTCTTTCATGGGTGGGAATGGGACAGGGTATGGACCTTGTCAAGTATGTCTGAAGTCACAGGATGAAGAAAGATAAGTGAAGCCAGTATGTTTTAGACATGCCCGTCCTGTTTATGGTGGCAAAGCTTGGACGTGTACCCGAGGCCTTTGGTAACCGCATTTCCCTGTGCTTTGCATCCAGAGAGTAACGGAAGAGCAGTGTGTGGTGTAGGAGGACGTTGGCCTCCAACCTGAGTCACAGGGCTCCTCATCCCCAGTGCTTTGTGAAGATGCTGGAGAGAACTAAAACTCACTTCAAGCCCTAGGAGGGAACAGATAGGACTGTGAAAGAGGTGTCTTCAGCTCACCATAAGTGGCATGTTTTCCAGAGTGTACTGGACAAGACGATCCAGAGAAAATAATTTTTACATTAGTCAGTACATATGGTTCTTACTGTGTTACAGAGCAGCACATCGGATTGGTAATTTCCTAGATGTTAAATTGCCTAAAATAAGGCTCATGTATATTTTAATCTAAGTGAATCTAAAGAAAAGTATTAAGTAAACAATGGTACAGGTGATGGCAGGTACAAAGCAAATCGTGATCATGGTACGTGAATAACTGTTTGGGAAAACACTTATTATTGAAAAGAACTATGAGCTTTAGAATTAGATAAATCTGGGGTAGACTAGACTACCATCAGTTACTGGCTTTAGGATGAACCTGAGCAGACTACATGATCTCTTCGAGCTTAATTTCCTCATCCAAGAAAAGGGGGGAGAATGAGGATAAAATAATGCTTCCCAAAGTTAATGAGAAAATATAATATGATGATCTGACATACCTAGTACAGTAGATGTCAGTAAATGTTTATTTTATTTTTTACTTGTAAACTAGAGATACAGTACTGGTATAAGAATTCCACTTAGAACTAATCACAGGCTGGGCACGGTGGCTCACACCTGTAATTTCAACATTTTGGGAAGCCAAGACAAGAGGCTTGCTTTAGCCCAGGAGTTAGAAACCAGGTGTGGGTGGTGCACGTCTGTATTCTTGTGAGACCTTGTCTCTGCAAAAAAATCAAAATATTAGCCAGGTGTGGGTGGTGCGCATCTGTATTCTCAGCTACTTAGGAAGCTGAGGCAAAAGGACCACCTGACCCCAGGAAGTCAAGGCTGCATTGAGTAGTGATCGTGTCACTGCACTCCAGCATAGGCAACAGTGACAAATCATAAAAAGCCTCCATAGTATTTTTTGTTTGTTATGGTAATACTGACTTTTTGTAAGTTGTGGAAAATAGGTATAAGGATTGTTTCACTTTGGGGAATAATTAGGGAAAAAAGAATAAAGACTAAAGAAACATAGTATACAGTCATGTTACCCACAAGGGTTTATGTTAGAGCAGCCTCTAGTTCAGGTATTGGCAGAGTCTTTTTTAGAAGAGCAGACACTAGATATTTTAGACATTGTGGACTACAAGGTCTCCATCACATATTATTCTCTGGCTGTTGGGTTTTTTTAAACAATCCTTTAAAAATGTAAAAGCCATTCTTAGCTCACAGGGCCATATAAAAACAGGCTGTTGTAGGTGAGATTCGGCCCAAGGGTCATAGTTTGCCAACCCATCCTCTAATTTTATGGGTAATTATGATACAAGAATATTGGGGCATAGGAACTCTCTTCCCTGTAGCCACAGACTTGATGACGTGTCCTTGTTTGCTTATGTGTACGGTGATGCTATGGCAGGCAACTACTATAAATCCAACCAGATTAGGTAGGACCAAGGAAAGAGTAACAGCATGTCCTTGAGTCTTTTTTTTTTTTGAGTTGGAGTCTCACTCTGTCGCCCAGACTGGAGTGCGATGGCCGGGAGCGGCCACCGCAGCCTCGACCTGCTGGGCTCTGGCGATCCTTCCGCCTCAGCCTTCCAAGTAGCTGGAACTACAGGCGCGCGCTACCACACCCAGCTAATTTTTTGACTTATTGTAGAGATGAGGTCTCACCAAGTTGCCCAGGCAGGTCTCAAACCTGCGGGCTCAGGCAATCCACTCACCTCAGTCTCCAAGGTGCGGGATGACAAGCTGAGCCACTGAGCCCGGCTTTCCTTGGGTCTTTGAAAGGGACTGATCTTGACAGGAAAATAAATAATAGGCTTACCTGTGAAAGGGCTCCCAGGTAACCAAGGGGTTGGCAAACTACATTCTGCGTGTTTTTAACCAGCAGCTGCCTGCTAGCTAAGAACAGGTCTCGCATGTTTTAATTGGTTTTTAACAAAAGTAGAATGGTATTGTTTGACATGAAAATTATATGAGATTCAAGTTTCAGTGTTCATAAATAAAGTTTATTGGATGACAGCCACACCTATTCAGTTAGTGTTGTCCATGCATCAGAGTTGAATATAGTTGCAACAGAGTATGACTACAAAGCCTCAAGTACTTACTATTTAGTCCTTCCCAGAAAACGTTTGCTGACTCCTGATCTAACCCATAATTTTTTCTTAACTGGAGAAGGCAGTTCATATTATTTTTCTCCTTCTCCATGATTATACTTTCCCTGGGGGTAGGAGGAAGTGAAGGATGGGAAATGTATTTACAACTGTGATATTATATCTTCTGTACATTGAGAGATAGGATACCAGAGGGTAGGGTGACATATCTCTTAAAGACATAATTTGATATCTAGAATAGTCAAGAAGTGGAGAGGTTAAAATCATGAAGGTTCCAAATAGCACTTTGTGACATAGTGCCAAATGTGGTCCACTCAGAAGATCCTGATCCTGGGAACGAAGCTAGAAACTGGTATGCTCAGGTTTACTTAAATGTAGCACAAAGATAATTCTCTTTGGAGAAACGGTAAAAGAGGAAGAAATGATACATTTTCTAGTTCACCACATCTTCTTTTTGCCCTCTCCTCCTCCCTCCTCAAGTCTAACTATTCATGAAAATTACCTAATATGCAGGGTGGTACCTTAATCCAAGAAAGGTTTGGAGCCATTTGAAATAACTTTTATTTAAAATATTCCCAGATAAAGTCTAAAAAGAAAAGTTGGCTTAGGCCTCAGGTGTAGAATATAAATTCAAAGTACCATGTTCTAAATTGTTTTACTGTTTAAAATATTGGAATTAATTTTTCCCCTTTATACATTTCTTTAAAATGTTGAAAATATGTAGTTATGACTAGAAATATCTATACTGTTGTACCTGCAGAGTTTAGTGTCTCAATAGTGTAATTTGTAATTATAACCTATTCTGATTTCTTCTCAAATATTAGGTGTCCTAGTTGCCTATGAAGGTTTGCCTCTTCATCTTGCACTGTTCCCGAAACTTTGGACTGAGCTATGCCAGACTCAGGTAAAGAAAATGAGTTTTAGATAATTTGGTCTTTCATCTCATCTGACCAAGTGGTTAGTAATTTTAGAACAGTGGGTTGAAGACTGGCTGAAAATTGGGGATGTTTTAGGATCTTGTCAGGTAAAATATGATTAATGGAAATAGTAGCTATTAAACATTGACATTCCCTTCACTTTTTTAACTTCAGTAGATTTGTATCACAGAGGATATTTCCGATAAACGTTGTAATTTAATTTCTCGTTTATAGGGCTGTACTGGAGAAGGTACATGCCACTCACTTCTTGTTCTCCTCGCCTCCCCCATTTTTTTCTCTTCACCATTCCAAAAGCTCTAGCAGAAACCCTGTCAGCAATCTGTCCTTTCACTCTTGCTTGTCTGTTGTTTTTCAAGGGTTTGATGCACTTGTTTTCTTATCAGCAGTCTCCTTGAAAGCAGGAAAGATTACCCTGTAAGTGTCTGAGAACCAACTCCTTAAAATTAAGTGGGCACATAAATAAATAAAGCTTGTTAAATTAAAGAGGGAGAACTAGGAAGAGGGGCAGGAACCGGGTCAGTTACAAGGTTTGGCTCGTTTCTTGGATCAGATAGATATAAAGGATCCCCGACTCCATTTAAACCCTGAAAGAACGGTTGGCTTCCAGCCTGGTTGCATCTGCCCTACCCCAGAGGAAGAGATGAGTTTGCTAACCTTCCTTGGGCACAAACTTTCACTCACATAAGTCTCTGAAGTGCTTTGAGTCTGGCCCAACTTCCTGTATTCTCCTAGACATTTGTCATGCTCATTTGTAAGGGTTGTGTTTCTCCATCTCTTTTCCCAAACTATGAGTGCCTCAAGTAGAGACACTTTATCAGTCTTCTCTACCTCCTTTGTTTTCACTATCTCCACCCCACCCCCCAAATTTTCCTTAAAAACAAAGCCAAACCACATAAGACTTCCAAAGCTTCTAGCCTAATAGAAGCAGTATCCAGTGCAAGAAATATAGGTAGAGGCTGAGGTTGGTAAACGAAGGCAGATATTCCTAGCACCAAAGATGTGAAGACCTGGGTCCTGGTCCTACCCAACTCATTTCATAGGTGACCTTTAGTAATTAACTATCATTGCTTACTCTAATGAAATATATGATATACACATGTATATACTGTATAAAATTTGTCCTTTTTTTTTTTAAAAAAAAGTCCTTTTTGTATTGCATGTGAATAAATAATCCAGGGAGTATTTCTTCTTAAAGACATACTACTTGTGTTTAAGAGTTTGAAAACTGGAAAACCAAATTTTAGTAAAATTTCCATATATTGGGACCACTGCATTCTGTGAAATAGCTAAGAAAACAGATCTGTTGTTTACCTTTGCAGTTTGGTGGGGGAAAGGTATTTACCAAATAAATGTTGCTAATGAGATAATATGGTAAAGTTTAAGCCATTTTAGAGACCTGATTTTATTTTTTCTCTACATGGTCTGGTTACCTACTTAATGATATATTGATGCGTTCTCTGAAAGTGTTCTCATCCTATTGTTACCCTTAATTTTCCAGTTACTCTCTCAGTGCTGGAGAATAAACCTGCATTTCTTTTAGAACATTTGTTCAGGCCAGGCACAGTGGCTCATGCCTGTAATCCAGCTCTTTGGGAGGCGGAGGCAAGAGAATTGTCTGAGCCCAGGGGTTCGAGACCAGCCTGGGCAACTTAGTGAGACCTCATCTCTACAATAAATCACACACACACACACACACACACACACACACACACACACACACACACACAAGCCAGGCATGCTGGTGCACGCCTGTAGTTCCAGCTACTTGGAAGGCTGAGGCAGAAGGATCACCTGAGCCCAGCAGGTAGAGGATGTGGTAGCTATATGATCATGCCACTGCGCTCCAGCCTAGGCGAAAGCGAGACTCTAACTCAAAAAAAGAAGAAAAAGATTTGTTCAGTTGGCCATCGTCTTCCTTCAGCATTCACCCCTACCGTCTAAGTTACGAATGTTTTAACATATTAGTACAGTTGCTATAACTAGAAGCTTAATAGGCTGAGTTAGAAGTAGCGTTTCAAAATAGGACTTTAAATAATGCGATGTTCATCATATGCAATGTGTTTAAAGTCCCCAGTTATTTTCAGTGCTCAACTATCAGTGCTTCTTCTCCCCACTTTAGTCTGCTATGTCAAAAAATTGCATCAAGCTTTTGTGTGAAGATCCCGTTTTCGCAGAATATATTAAATGTATCCTAATGGATGAAAGAAATTTTTTAAACAACAACATTGTCTACACATTCATGACTCATTTCCTTCTAAAGGTATGTAGTACTTTGGAAACTCAGCATGTTACTTCATTAGTTAATGCTTGTGTTTTCATTATATTGGCCTTTCGGAGATTTTTTTAAAAACCTTTTATTTTCAGGTTCAAAGTCAAGTGTTTTCTGAAGCAAACTGTGCCAATTTGATCAGCACCCTTATTACAAACCTGATAAATCAGTATCAGAGCCTACAATCTGATTTCACCAACCGAGTTGAAATTTCCAAAGCAAGTGCTTCTTTAAATGGGGTAAGAACTTTGCAAAGCAGTAGACTCATGCATGCCTCAGAACTTTCCTTAAATCATCTCTGTATTTGGTCTTCGTATTTTACCCTCATCATTTTTATGTATATACATGTATACTTTTACTATTCAAACTGTAACGTGTGATGAAAAAAGTAAGTTTTAAAAAATTCAGCCAGGCTCGGTGGCTCAGCCTGTAATCCCGCGCCTTGGGAGGCTGAGGTGAGTGGATTGCCTGAGCCCACGGGTTCAAGACCCGCCTGGGAAAGCGAGACCTCATCTCTACAATAAATCAAAAAAAGTAGCTGGGCGTGGTGGCGAATGCCTGTAGTTCCAGCTACTTGGAAGGCTGAGGTAGAAGGATCATCGGAGCCCAGCAGGTTGAGGCTGCGGTGGCTGGGAGCGGCCATTGCACTCCAGTCTGGGCGACAAAGTGAGACTCCAACTCAAAAAAAAAAAAAAAAAACTTGTTCACTATGCCTTGTATGTACGTAGCACATGCTTTCTATCACCTTAGAAGCCATGAACTAATATCATTAAATGCTAAGGTAACAAGACCACTCAGAGACATTCCCTTTTTTTCTAATATTTGGGGGAACATTACTTGTGATGTCCCTGTTACTGCCTACAGTTCCTAAGCAACTGAAACAATCGGATCTTTTTATTTAAAAGGCATTTAAAACTAAATAGTTGCCTGTGTAGTGCCTGTGACAGTCGTGCCATAGAATAATGAACACCTTGAAAACATGCTAGTACATTATTTGGCAGCAGCCTCTCAAATAACAAGATGCTTATAAGCCAGAACAGATTACAAAGCTAAGACCTTACTACTTGTGATGTCTGTCAGAATGTAGCTTGAGAAGCTGTGATTTCTATATCAATAAGACCTAAATTTCTCATCAAAGTTTGTTTTTAAAATTTCTAAATAAGTCTGCCTAGTTCCATTATTTTTTTTTTTTCCCCTTTTCCATTTTCAGAAAATGCTATTTAAGTCTTTGGTCCAACTTTTTGTGGGTATAACATAATATTAGTGACTTAGAAAAGATGAAATGACAGAGAAAATCAGGGAATTCTTGGGAAAGAATAGATACCTGGGAAAGCAGATATCTACATTTAACTGTAAACAGTTGTGTCAGAATGTTGGCTTCAGAATTTGAAATGTTCCTGTGGATTTTTGTAGGACCTGAGGGCACTTGCTTTGCTCCTGTCGGTACACACTCCCAAACAATTAAACCCAGCTCTAATTCCAACTCTGCAAGAACTTTTAAGCAAATGCAGGACTTGTCTGCAACAAAGAAACTCACTCCAAGAGCAAGAAGCCAAAGAAAGAAAAACTAAAGGTTAGCTTTATGGACTAATATTATTTATTACCTTTGAGGGGGATGTAGAGTAAGTACACTTGGGGTAACTAGCTTTATAATAGCTGTATGTTCTGTTGAACCTCCTAAATAGAAATGCTAAAAACAGAATTTTTAACCTCTCACAACCGCATCGCCCCCGTGTGATCTTAGTGACTTTCAGAGAAGTTTGTTTTGATGTTTGATTTTCCAGATGATGAAGGGGCAACTCCTGTGAAAAGAAGGCGTGTTAGCAGTGACGAGGAGCACACTGTAGACAGCTGCATCGGCGACATGAAAACAGAGACCAGGGAGGTCCTGACACCAACCAGTACTTCGGACAATGAGACAAGAGACTCCTCAATTATTGATCCAGGAACTGAGCAAGATCTTCCTTCCCCTGAAAATAGTTCTGTTAAAGAATACCGAATGGACGTGCCATCTTCGTTTTCAGAAGACATGTCAAGTATCAGGTCACAGCAGGCAGAAGAACAGTCTAACAACTGTAGGTTTGAGGACTGTAAAGAATTTAAAGACCTTCACTGTTCCAAGGATTCCGCCCTAGCTGAGGAAGAATCCGAGTTCCCCTCTACTTCTATCTCTGCAGTTCTGTCTGATTTAGCTGACTTGAGAAGCTGTGATGGTCAAGCTTTGCCCTCCCAGGACCCTGATGCTGCTTTATCACTCAGTTGTGGCCATTCCAGAGGACTCTTTAGTCACATGCAGCAACACGACATTTTAGATACCCTGTGTAGGACCATTGAATCTACAATCCATGTGGTCACAAGGATATCTGGCAAAGGAAACCAAGCTGCTTCTTGACATTAGATGTAGCATGTCTACTTTTAAGTCCCCTGCCCCCAACCCCATGCTGTTTGTATAAGTTTTGCTTATTTGTTTTTGTGCTTCAGTTTGTCCAGTGCTCTCTGCTTGAATGGCAAGATAGATTTATAGGCTTAATTCTTGGTCAGGCAGAACTCCAGATGAAAAAACTTGCATCTTCAGTATACTTTCTAAAGGGCAATCAGATAATGGGTATGTTTTATGTAATTAAGAGTTCACTGTAGTGGCTTTCATTTAATATGGCTGTCTGGGAGGAACAGGGTTCCTTGGCCCTGTACAATGTAATTTAAACTTACAGCATTTTTACTGTGTATAATATGGTGTCCTCTGTGCCAGTTTTGTACCTTATAATAGAGGCAGATTGCCTCCGATCGCTGTGGTTCTTATTATCAAAATTAAGTTTACTTGTATACGGAACAACCACAAGAAATTTGATTCTGTAAAGAATCCTCTTTAGCTGTGGCCTGGCAGTATATAAATGGTGCTTTATTTAACAGAATACCTGTGGAGGAAATAAAGCACACTTGATGTAAAAATAATTGTTTTATTTTTATTGACATGACTGATTGCTATTCTGTGCACTTAATTAAACTGATTGTGATGACTTTTCATTTGTTTACATATGTTGCTTCAGTCTTCTCAGGTGAAAGTAATGAGAAAACTGTGAATGGGGGGAAGCACTTATCCGTTCTAGTCTATTTCATTAGAAACATCAATGGCAGTCCACAAAAGTAACAACCTCCCAGACTTCTAAATCCTCTCCACCTCAAAGTGTGTAACCATGGCTGGGAGAAGTGGAACAGAACACAGCCAACTTGCCCCCAGATCAACATGCTTTTGAATGCAACATGCCACTATTTCACTCCCTAAGAGCTACACACCTTAAAAACCCTAAAGTAAAATAAAGGAATAGTATCAGCATGCCATTTATTTGTTTGTCGTCTTGAACTAAAAGTACAGCTGAAAGCAAGCTTGCTCTAGGACAAGCTTTAGCTGGGGAAAAACCACTATCTGCACTCAGGGACGCGATCTACTTCCAGAGGAACATCTATGGAAGGTGAGGTTACTACCTAATTTCAGGTTGCTTGCTACTTTTAACTCAATGCAGAGTCCAGTTAAAGATCAAACAATGCTTTTACATTCTGTATAGGTTCATGGATTTCATCCAGTAGAAAATAAATTAAGAGGTTTTCTTTTTTATAGGTAAATCTGACATTTTCTCTGCTTACAAAAAGTGATACCTTATAAAATCTAACTAATTCAACCAATTAGGGTGGTCAGTTGCAGTAAACCTTTTATTTCTTCAAAATGCTGCTTCTGCCAACAGAATTTCATGTCCTCTTCCTTACAGATAGGAACTCCTTTACAGTCCAAGTGTAATTCCGTTTGCCCTAGGGCAGGCACAAAATTCAGTGCAACTGTTGCATAGTGTCCTAGAAGAAAAACAGGAAGGTTATTACTGCATTATGAAAAGAAAAACTTAACCCATACAATTCTACGTACTTTTCACAGTGGAAGAAAAATCCTGTTTGGGGACCTTTATACACAAAGAGCACTAATAACGTACTTTCTGGCCAGCTCCTACATCTCCATTTCATGATCTTTTTATTTGTTAACTGGAAGCAAAGGGAAAATCCTGCTGAAAACGTCTTTTAAAACATCCTACAATACGACATAACATGGTTTCATTAAAACCCGTAAGTACTAAAAGACTCCATGAACAATATATAGTCCCATCTTCCACATCATGACATTGATCATTCATTGTCTTTACTGCCAAAATGCCTCATAACAGCAGTAACACCAAGGAGATAAGTATAGTGATGGTGGGCACCAGAGCAGAGGGCTGAAAGCAAGAGTGAGGCAAACTACCTCCCAGTGATTCAGGTGCTAAAAATAACATGGACAGAAAGCAATATTAAAGCATCTTGTTTAGTTTTGAGCTTACCAATTCTACATATTTGCCAGTGATATTCCCATCAAACATTTGGAATTTCCCTCCCTTTTCAGCTTCTAATACAGCAGGAGATTTAGAAAATTGTTGCACCAACTAACCAATCAAAACATACAGTAGACATGTTATTCCAGCACACACTATCACCTTTTGAATCCAAAAGTAGAAAATGGAGCAATTACTGTAATTGCTTTTATAGAAAACAAAAAAACTTACTCTTCCCAGAAGGAGGAAACTAAATGTATCCCCTAAATGCTAAGATAGTTCCCAAAATGTCCATCTTTCCCCCTCAAATTATTCAGAAGCTATGCTTAGACATTTCCATCATTACCAACCCACACCCCTTCAATTAAAAGCATGGCCATGAGAAAAACCAAAAACCAGCTCCTGTTCTTGTGGCATATTTTATTCCAATGTCAGCATTTAAGAGGGAGTTATTTACATCTTTCACGGTAAAGATGCTGTACAGCTATCTACCGTAGTGTCAAACAGCTCCAGCATGTGCAGAGCCACAGTGGGAATCCTCACACCCAATTCCACTGGAGTTGAGGCCTCGGCCTCAAGAAGAAAAAAGGTTCCAGCAAATAATTAGCACATCAAGAGATAAAGATGCTTGGATTAAAATGTTGGTCTTCATATAACATCAAAATGTCCCAAAGTCCACACCACCCACACCAGACATACAAAAAAGCAGGCTATGAATGAACCCCAATCCCAGTCAGATAGGCAAATATGGCCCAGAAGACATAAAGATGAGCAGATGAAAGGCAACCACACTTAAAGCTAAAGGGTGTCACACGCAGACAGACGCACAAACAAGCACAATGTTCCCCAATTTCAAGAACAGGACCTATCTTCCGTTCCAAAAGTCAGGAAAGAAAGTTCTTCTATTGTGGTATGTGAACCTCAAAGTCATCTGGTTTTGTAATCTGTTGTCTGCCAAAGAACTCTTTTTTTTTTTTTTTGAGTTGGAGTCTCACTCCGTCAGTCACCCAGGATGGAGTGCAGTGGCACACTCATGGCCACCCCGGCGTCGACCTACTGGGTGCTGGTGATCCTTCCGCCTCAGCCTTCTAAGTAGCTGGAACTACAGGCATGTGCTACACGCCTGGCTCATTTTTTAAATTCATTGCCTGGGCTGGTCTCGAACCCGCAGGCTCAGGCAATCAACTCACCTCAGCCTCCCAAAGTGCTGGGATTACAGGCTGAGCCACCAAGCCTGGCTCAAAAAACACTTTTTAGAACATACCTGAACTAAATATTTATCCCACAAAAAGGCCTGTTTGTAACATTCTCCCCCAAGAATTAAAGTCGTATTATTTCTACAACAAAATGGCACAGGGGATCCAAGGGTGGATTAATGCTCTCCTCACTAAACAGTTCTCCAGCAACAAAAAGCTGTTTGGAGCTCTGCCGCCTTAAGCACTGCCTTAAGCACTTCCTCTACCCGCACTATATATTGGCTACCAAAGGTCATACCTGCAAGGCATTCTCACTCAGCTTCCTTTTAACAGAAAGTTCTTGGGTTGCCACAGTTTTCGCTGGTAAAATCATTCCTGTTGTAATTCTACAAAGAAACATGGGAAATGGTTTTGATAAAGACCTTTTTCCTTTTAAGCACAAAGAGTAAGGGAAAAAGCCCAAAACAGCATATAATAACATTTATAACAAGAATTCCTATAGCATTTTGAGTATTTCAAGACCATTTATTTCATGTTTTTACATAGAAAACTGATTTAAATTAACATGAGTTCTACAACAAATGCCTTTTATATTCTTCAAATGCCTCATTTTATCAAGCTCTTGATAAAAAAAGCGAAAATTCCAAACAGCTAAGTTTTATATGACTAACTAACAGCTTTATGGCTCTTACCTGTTG
The DNA here is from genome assembly GCA_963574415.1 of Tarsius wallacei. Taxonomy (NCBI): domain Eukaryota; kingdom Metazoa; phylum Chordata; class Mammalia; order Primates; family Tarsiidae; genus Tarsius; species Tarsius wallacei. Next base: position 14,550 of record CAUYQG010080159.1, read on the forward strand.
TCAGAACAGATACTTTCTCATGGCTTCACCATCCCCTCACAGCTTGTCCTCACAGTAGTCAAGCCTTGTGAGCCAGCCAAATGTACGTTCTCATGGGAAGGATGGCAACCCCAAACTTATCTATGCCAACACCCAGACACTCAGGTAGCAGGGTCCAAGGATGAGGTGCAGAGACAGAGGCACTGCTGGCCATTGTGCCTGGTTGGTAACTTCTCTAATTAAGGAGGAAAAACAATAACCTCACTTTCATGCAGTGTAGAGATTATCTGGGTATATCTCAACTACAAGTGTAATGCCTGCAGTCACTGTCACTCATTCATGCATTCAACAAAGATTTATTAAACAGTTACTGAATACCAGGCATTGTACTAGATGCTGGAGACACAGACAGGAGGAGCAAGACAGAACACCGTCCACGCCCTCATGGAGCTTACAGTCTAGCAGGAAAGATGGACATTAAGTAATTACACAATCACCCAATTACATAATTTTCATAGAAAGCTACAATTCTGTAGGCAAAATCGTTCAAGTTGTGTACAACACTGATGGTCACTCATTATGGTCTTACCCATGACCAGCTCTCAACTTTCAGACTACAATTTGTTCTGCGGTACAGAATTGCTTCTGGAGCCTTACACATCAGCGTACCCTGGGAATTCAGACCACAGTGCAGAACATAACTTGGGTAAATAGAAAAGGGCCCCTCTGGCTCACAAGGGATGCCTTCTTTACCCATCTTAAGTGCCTTCAGGTAATCTTCAAAGGACTCCCTTTGGTGGTGGGACTCCCTTTGGTGGTGCCTGCAGTTTTCATGAGATCCTTCAGTATATCCCCATTTCCTTTCTTTTTACTCACGTTCACCTACAAATTAGAAAAATATAAACCTAAGAAAATCTGGTTGGTTATATTCTTACAACACTGAGCCATATAGATGAGAGAACTGCAATGGTGGGGGAGGAGAAGAAGGGGATGTAAGAGATGTGACAGGTTTTTCACACAGCTAGAGGGGATGTAAATTTTTAATCCAGGTTCTATTGATGGGGCTTGTGGCCAAATCTTGAATGGACTTCAGAGGGGAAACCCTTTAACTCGCATACAAAATTGTGTGTATGTGTATGAATGATATTGCTGATGTGGTCCATGACTTTTATCAGGACCTACAAATGCACTGTCCGTATGGTAGTGACAAGCCACATGTGGCTACTGAGAACTTGAAATGTGGCTGGTCTGAATCGAGATGTGCTATGTGAAATAATGCACACCAGACTCCAAAGACTTTTGAAGAAAAAAGAATGTAAAATACTTCATTAATAATTTTTATATTAACTTCATGCTAAAATATTTTATATACTGGGTTTAATAAAATATATTACTAAAATTAATTTCACCTGTTTCTTTTTTTTTTTCTTCTTTTAAGAGACAAGGTCTTGTTATATTGTCCAGGCTGGACCCAAACTCCTGAGCTCAGGCAATCCTCCTGCCTCAGCCTTCTGAGTAGCTGGGATTACAGGCTTCCACCACTGTGCCTCACTATAACTTTTTAAATATATTTACTGTTATACAGCTGTATCTAAATTGCATATGTCGCTTGCATTTTATTTATGTGGGACAGCACTTATCTAGAAAATCAAGTTCTCCCAGACCCTAAAATGAGCAAAATGGCTATACTTCTTTGGCAGAGAAAAAACTGGGAAAGGGAGAAGAATGAAGAAAGCAGCAGGAGGAAGAGAGGAGGGGAGGATGGAGGGGGAAGCGCCAGAGGGCTTTGGGGAGGCCTCTGTGGTATTCCCAGAAGAAAGAGGGGTATTGACATGAAATCATTCCGTGTCCCGATGGTTCAGTTGAGCCAGACCTGATCCCGAGCCCAAGTTTGAATCTAAAGAGTTCATTCTGTAGTGCTCTTGAGGGATTAAATCTAAAGAACCAGCATATGGGAACACTAACTTGGGGAGGTGGAATAGGGTTCAGAAACTACCTATGGGACAGTGTTCACTATCCGGGGAATGGGCCGCCTGAGACCCAATCCCCCTACTACACAATATGTCCATGTAACAAACACGCATGTGTACCCCGGATCTAAAACTTGAAAAACAAAAAGTAAAAAAAAACAGTGTAACATGCTGCTGAAAAGTTTCTCAGCTAATAAATCTAAATACAACAAAGTGAAATCCCAGGCCCAGAGTACAGCAACCACAGATCTCAAGACCCATCCAAGATGGTGGGCCGTAAGACATGCTGCTCAGTAGGATTCGCTATTTCTACCTTCGAAAGCCTTCACAAATCAAAAAAGATCCTTTGTCAAGTTATCTTGGTTTGGAAGACCACGCTGCTGTACAAACGGTCTCACTCCTCAGAAGCAAGCTTTTGGCTTCCAAAGAGACTAACTGTAAGCCATGCATGGGCATCACATGAGGCTCTGTCTCTCAAGAGAAACAGGAGGGCCTGGCAAGAGCAACATGCACTAAGCAGTTCATGAAAAACCGTAAGACATAACCAAGAGCGGTCACAGCTACAGGCTGAGAAATCTCACTGTTAAAGGGAAACAGCAAAGACGCAGGGCAAGAGGCCCACACTCACCGCGCCATGCAAGCTGCCCAGACGCTTCCTAGCACACACACTGCCACACTCACATGACAACACCCCAGAAGGCTAAGTCAAGCCCTTTCGCGAAGAGGCTATGGAGAGGCAGTCACCTGCCCAGGCCCCACACCAGCATCGTGGGGAGTCCGGGGCGTCAGGGGGCTTCCTCTCTTCCCTACACCACTCGGCTTCCTCCCGCCATGCTGCCCCCACAGCCAAGCAATCCTCCTCAGCAAACACGTCCTCCACCACTCGCCACACGGGAGGCACCCAGTCTCATCAACGGTTTCCCAAATGCCCACCATTCTGTAACAGAAGCCTAAGAAATGATAAAAAGAAACTGCCAGATACCCTGGTGTCATCTACTTCATTTTCTTCTGCAAGACTGGGTATTTCAATCAATCCCTTGTGCTTCACCAGATTCTTTAACGGTACCTAAAATGAGCAAAACGGATTCTTCAATGAAAAAGTAACAGAACTTCCCTAACTGAACAGACCGCTCTTCCTCAAAGGAGTCGCCGCTTGACCCTGGTCTGCACCCCATCAGCACCCGCTGGAGGTGAGCAGCCAAGGAGGCGGGGTAGGACCTGGTCAAAGGTTGCACAGTCTGGGGGCGGGCAGTGGCACAGTGAGTTGGCCTGTGACCCAGGCTTCTCCCCTTGTCCCACAGCATTTGTTGCCTAGTCAAAGAAGGGCAGAGGACTATGGTGAAGGGAAGAAGTCACCAAAGGGACGGGAGGAGAGAAAGGGACAATGAGTTCCTATCACAGAGAGGAGAGGGGGCTTGGGGAAGCCTGTATGGACTCTAAGCAGCCGGATTTCCTTCAGGACTAGAGTGTTGCTGCTACCTGTGGGACTCGATGGCGGATGGCAGCTCAAGGGGTCAGAGCCGGTCCTCGCAGTCTGCCTGCTGGCTGCTGCCCAGCAGTGAGTAACTGGGCCTACCCTGCAAAGGAGGTTGTTGCTTTGGACCAAGGGAAATGGAAGAGACACAAGGCTGGAGGGTTCCTCAGGGCTTTGAGTGCTGTCCTGGGGGAGGGGCAGAGAGCCAGACTCTGCTAAGATCCAGCCAGCAGCAGCCAGCTGGGGTGCAAACTCCCAGGTGGAGGGTCTTGTTCCCAGGCAGGGAGGCACAGAACACTGCCCTGGGTTCAGGGCAGAGGCTCAGGCCGGCCTACTGAACTCACCTCTGACACAAACTCTCCAGAAAGGAGCTGCCTCCTGGGTTGAAGCCCAAAGCTGAACACCACGCAACCCTCTAGTGTGGCAGAGAGGGGCTGAAAACAGTTAAAACCATTCCTTTTAAAAATCAACTGGCAAGCTCCAGACCTGCTAGACATGGGGCTTGAGAAAACCAAACAGCCAAAGGTTGCTTTCCTGAAAATGCCAAATAGTAATCCATTCACAACCTTACCTTCACATCCTCTGTGAAGTTACTTGTTTACAACCCCTGCTTGTCATGTGTACCCTGGAGACAATTTGTTTTTTGAAAATCTGGCTTTGCTAAATACCACTTTGTAAACGCCAAAGAAAAATGGCCACACAACCCGACCCCCTCCCTTACCTAAACCAACAGATAAAAGCCCTCTCCTCTTTCTCCGGGTTGCTCAGCCTTGGAGTATTAGCCCGCTGAGGTGCGCCGGTGCTAACAAACCACTGCTTCCTGAGACAGCCTTGGTGTCCCGCAACATCAGAACCAGATCTCTCCTCTCCTACTCTTTTCCCTGCGTCTCCACATCCTAGGCTATTTCAACAAGTACTTATTGAGCACCAACTGTCTCCTCAGCCAGGAGCTAGGTGCCACAGGAGGAATTAACCAAAAGACCCAAAAAGTGGAAACCACAGAAATGCCCATCAGCTGAACAGATAAAACGTGGTATATCCAGGCAGTGGAATATTAATCAGTTACAAAAAGGAATGAAGGTCCCACATGGATGAACCTTGAAAATACCACAAAGTGCAAGAAGCCAGACACCAACACCACAAGGTATAATTCTGTTTATAGAAGATGTCCAGAGAAGCAAACCCACAGAGCCAAAGTGTACTTGTGCTCACTGGGGGACTGAGAAAGCAAGAACTGGGAGTGACTGCTAATGGGCACAGGGTCTCTTTTGGGGGGGTGATAAAATGTTTTAAAACTGATTGTGGTGATGGTTGCATGAATCTGTAAATATCATGAAAAACCAATGAGCTGTGCACTTTATTTATTTATTTATTTATTTCGAGCTGGAGTCTGTCGCCCAGACTGGAGTGCAGTGGCCACTCCCGGCCATCGCAGCCTCGACCTGCTGGGCTCCGGTGATTCTTCCGCCTCAGCCTTCCAAGTAGCCGGAACTACAGGTGCACACTACCACGAGTTGTGCACTTTAAATAGGTGAGTTGTAGAATTTGTGAGTTCTATCTCAACAAAGCTAGTTTTTTTTCAATCCCTGCCTTGATGAATGAGGGGAGGGGAAGGAGCTGGACAGTAAACAAAATTTCAGGGATCTTTTACAGTACACCAGGCGAAAGTGCTGCAGAGAAAACAAAGCCAAGAAAGGGGAGACAGTACAAGGGAGGGAGCTTCAATTTTACAGGATGGAGAGAGGTGGCTTCTCTCAGGACAAAGGCCCGAGGGAGACAGATGCTACCTGGGGAAAGAGCACCCCAGGCAGCAACTCTGCCACTCCTGAAGAAAGGGATCTGCTGGCAGCCATGAGCTCAAAGCAGCTCTGAGCACTGGAAGAAGAGGAGCATCCTACTCTCAGACCAAGGAGCTCCAAGTAAAGCCAGAGTGCCAGGAACTATTAATGCCAATTCTGGGGTCAATAAGTGCCAGGCCCATAGCCGGAGTCCTCATGAAAGAAAAACAAGGCCAGGCGCAGTGGCTCACACCTATAATGCCAGCACACTGGGAGGCTGAGGTGAGAGGACTGCCTGAGCCTCCGGGTTCGAGACCAGCCTGGGCAACTTGGCGAGACCTCATCTCTACAATAAATGAAGAAAAATGAGCCAAGCATGGTAGTGCATGCCTGCAGTTCCGGCTACTTGGAAGCCTGAGTCCAGCAGGTCGAGGCTGCAGTGGCTGTGAGCGTGCCACTGCCCTCCAGCCAGGGAGACAAAGTGAGACTCTGACTCAAAAAAAAAAAAAAAAAGAAAGAAAGAAAAAGAAAATGAATGACTGGACTCCACCTCAAGGTCACCCCAGCCCTGTCAGCACCCTGAGGCCGGTTACCTTTCCAGCCCAGCTTGATATTCCATTCATCGAAGAAAATCAGCTTTCCCTTACAGCTGCTGCAGGAGGCATCACCTTCCACCTGCTTCAACTTGCTGACTTCGCAGCAGTTGGCCTCGTTCTCTACCATGATGCCCACCAGGAGCTCCTGAAGCTTCCCTTTGGACAAGCTGGTGGCATCCCGCTCTGTCCTGCCAGGACCAGAAGGATGCAGTCATGAATGGAAGCCCCAGTTGGTACCCACCTGTCCAGCCTGAGTCCTCCCAAGCAGCCTGAAGAGACCTGCCACTCTCCAACTCAGGAGCATGCTTCTCAAACCTGCTTTCCACCAAACACTTTTAATCCTCCTGCTTAGTTTTATACGATATTATTATCTAGCCAGCTGCAGCGGCTCAAGCCTGTAATCCCAGTACTTTGGGAGGCCAAGGTGAGAGGACTGCTTGAGCTCAGGGGTTTGACACCAGCCTGGGCAACTTGGTGAGACCCCGTCTCTACAAAAAGTCAAAAATAAGCCGGGCATGGTGGTACGTGCCTGCAGTCCCAGATACTAGGAAGGTTGAGGTGAAGGATCACCTGAGCACAGGAGGTCGAGCCTGCCGTAAGCCATGCTCATACCACTGCATTCCAGCCTGGGCGACAGAATGAGATTCCAATTCAAAAAAAAAAAAAAAAAGATTACTATTTTAAACTGCC
>CAUYQG010080160.1:0-27697 GCA_963574415.1 Tarsius wallacei
AAAGTACTGATACATAGTACAATGTAGATGAACTTTGAACATCGCTAGGTGAAAGACGCCAGTGACAAAAGGACAAAATGTATCATTCCACTTACCTGAAATGTGAGAGGTAAATCTGTAGATCAATGGCTGTCAGAGGATGGGAGAAGAGAGTGTGGGAAGTGACTGCTAAGAGGTAGAAGGTTTCTCTTTGGAGTGATGAAAATATTAGATTATGAAAAATTAGATTACGGTGGTGGTTGCAAAGTCCTTAAATATAGCAAGGACATTAAATTATGCATTTTAAACGGTGAGTTTTATGGTGTGTAAATTATGTCTCAGTAAGCTTTTTTTTTTTTTTTTGAGTCAGGGTCTCACTCTGTTGCCCAGGCTGGAGTGCAGTGGCACAATCACAGATCACCACAGCCTTGACTTCCTGAGCTCAGGTGAGCCTCCTGCCATAGCCTCCCCAGTAGCTGGGACTACAGGCATGTGCCACCATACCTGGCTAACTTTTTTTTTTTTTATGGAGACAAAGTCTTGTTATTTTGCCCAGGCTGGTCTCAAACTTCTGGGCTCAAGCAGTCTTTCTGACTTGGCTGGGATTACAGGCTAGAGCCACCGTGCCCAGCTCAGTAAGCTACTTTCAAAAAAACAAAGCAAGTTTCTTCCAGGGTTAAACATTAGACTTGCCGCCGGACTTGGTGGCTCAGCCTGCAATTCCACACTTTGGGAGGCCGAGGTGAGTGAATTGCCTGAGCCCGTGAGTTCGAGACCCACCTGTGCAACTTGGCGAGACCTCATCTCTACAATAAATCAAAAAAATTAGCTAGGCATGGTGGCACATGCCTGTAGTTCCAGCTACTTGGAAGGCTGAGGTGGAAGGATCGCCGGAGCCCAGCAGGTCAAGTCTGCGGTGGCCGGGAGCGTGCCACTGCACTCCAGTCTGGGTGACAGAGTGAGACTCCAACTCAAAAAAAAAAATTAGACTTGCCTAAGACTTGTCCATGCCAAATTCAGTGGCAGAGACTACAGAGCAACGTCTATAAAATACTAAGGGGAAAGATGGACCTAAGAATTTTATACACAGTTCAGGTGTCAAACAAAAGCAACAAGCAGACAGACTGCTAAAAAAGCTAGTCGTGAATGAAATTTAGCCTAGCAAGAGAGAACTTGCGACAGAGAATGTTCAAGTAAAAGGACTGGAGGTGAAAATGGAATCACTTTAAATATGGGGCAAGACTAAATAGGGGAAATGTGATTTGAAATAGAATCTAATTATTGTCAACAAAGGAAGATGACTTACTCCCTTCTTTTAGAGACAGGGAGAAAAGCAATGTTAAAATTTGTTCCCCTTGACCTCCCTTTGCATACTGATTCAGTCATTGACATTTTTTATGTTACTGTAGACTCTGGGCTATTGCATTGCAGAGGAACAAGCGAGCCGAAATCTCAGTGGCCTACCTTGCTCGGGTTGTACACCTAACACGTGGTGTCCCGGGCTCCACTCCAGGTGCCTAGGGACCCAGACTGACAAAGGTGGGGCCATCTTGCAGCCTCTGCACTGGAATACCTGGCCCCCGCTGTGAACACTCCAGGGCAAGTTTGCTGGAGTGGGTTCCCACTGGCAAGAAAGTGCTTTCGCCCAGAAGTGGGTCTGGTCCCTTTGACTGTCAGCCCATTGCCTTCGTTAACTGCAAGGGAGCAGGAAAGCATGTTCTTCTGTGTCCCTGGCAGAAAGAGAAGACAGGACGCCAGTGACTTCTGGAGGCATCTACCACAGCAAGTGACATGACTCATCAAGCCAGCTGGATCACTCTTCCTTGGGCTTTGAAGTATATCGTAAGATCAGGAATGTTAGTCTTATGCCTCTAGTGGTAATGAAAAGACTTCAGTTATCTTGTTTTTTTTAAGAGTTGGGGTTGCCCAGGAATGGTGGCTCACACCTATAATCCCAGTGCTTAGGGAGGCCAAGGTGAGAGGATTGCCTGAGCCCAGGAGTTCGAGACCAGCCTGGACAACTTGGTGAGACCTCATCTCTACAAGAAATCAAAAAATTAGCTGGGTGTGGTGGTGCATGCCTGTAGTGCCAGCTACTTGGAAGGCTGAGGCAGAAGGATTGCCTGAGCCCAGCAGGTTGAGGCTGTGGTGGCTATGAGCGTGCCACTGCACTCTAGCCTCGGCAAAGAGTAAGACTCCAACTCAAAAAAAAAAAAGAGGCTCGGTGGCTCAGCCTGTAATCCTAGCACCTTGGGAGGCTGAGGTGAATGGATTGCCTGAACCCGCGGGTTCGAGACCAGCCCAGGCAACTCGGTGAGACCTTGTCTCTACAATAAAATCAAAAATTAACCTGTCACGGTGGCGCGTACCTGTAGTTCCAGCTACTTGGAAGGCGGAGGTGGAAGGATTGCTGGCACCCAGCAGGTCAATGTGGGGTGGCCATGAGCGTGCCACTGCCCTCCAGCCTGGGCGATGGAGTGAGATTCCAATTCAAAAAAAAAAAAGAAAGAAAAGCCAGGCTCGGTAGCTCAGCCTGTAATCCCGCGCCTTGGGAGGCTGAGGTGAGTGGATTGCCTGAGCCCACGGGTTCGAGACCTGCCAGGGCAACTTGGCAAGACCTCATCTCTACAATAAATAAAAAAATTAGCCGGGCATGGTAGCGCGCACCTGTAGTTCCAGCTACTTGGAAGGCTGAGGCAGAAGAATCGCGGGAGTCCAGCAGATCAAGGCCGCGGTGGCCAGGAGCGGCCACTGCACTCCAGTCTGGGTAACAGAGTGAGACTCCAACTCAAAAAAAATAAATAAATAAAATAAAAATAAATAAATAAATAAATAAGAAAGAAAAAAGTTCTGTGGGTAAAAATGCTACAGATAAATCTTTCATTAAAGGAAGAATCCTTCGATGCAGTAAATTTCATTGTCTTAAGTAAGTTTAGTAAAATAGTTTATACATTTTTTTAGACATACTGCCCACTTAATAGACTACAATATTTTTGGGAGCCAGCCATGGAGGCCTGCCTGCTGACAAAGTCCAGGGGGCTGAAGATCCCGGGCCGCAAAGTGAGCCTGGGCAGCTGAAACCCTTGCTTCTTCTGTTTTTGCTATTAATGCAGGCGGAAAATTCTGTGCAGTCTGAAGGCGAAAAATAAAACTCTAACTCACGTTCTCCATTGCCCCATACATAGAAGCCAAAGAGTATTTTATGAGAAAAGGTTGTTTCTATCATTCCCCTATCTGGCTATGCCCCTGACCTCCTAGTGCTAGGCCTCACTGTCGCTTTATCTAGTGTTATGGCTGAAAAACTCACAATGAAAACAGAGAGTGTTCTTTCTAACACCCATAAAAAACTCCTTAATCTCGCCAAAGAGTCATGAGCAAAACCTTGAACATCAGGTGTGGATAGATAATTGCTTGGTAGAGTCACTTTTTAATTAACAATTAATTAGAGTTCCCAGAATGTTATTTTGCCCCAGTTACTATGATTTGTATTGTGGCTTGCATGTTAGGATATAGTTACAACTCATTAACCATACTTATTTAAGCCTCTAACATAAGAAAATAAGCATTTCTATATTATTTGTTTTTGCTATACAGATTTAGTATTATAGAGTAGCTTAAGCTTGATTTAAGTATATGTTATTCAATAATCTTTAAACTGTAGTTTAATAATCTTTAACTGTAGTAATCATTATAGGAATAATTTATAAACTTGTTTTTACAGTTTAAGTTAGAGTAAATTGGATGGCTGAAACTTTCCTAGACATAATTAGATTCAGTTTTGTAGACTGAGAATATTAACATGTCTAGTGTGTAACATTCTGTTAAAACTTATCATGTGATTTCTTTGCTGAGAAATTGTGGGCTCCTGGAACCTGGTTATCATGAAGCACCTCAGGGGTTTCTGGAGATAACCAGCAAATTGAATTTCATGAAGAACACCGTGCATGAACTGCTTGTTCTGTTTTTTTAATCTCAGTCAAGGTTATTAATTAAGTTACTGGTTACATCTTGTTGTAGGAATTTTCTTTGTCCTTTTCCTTGCACGAATAACATAAAAGCTCATTGTTAACTGACAAAAAACGGCATCTGTCCTGCTAACACCAGAGTCAGTTGTCTGAGTGTTTCCTTCTACGCCTACTCCGTTCCTTCCTTCGGGAGACCCTGAACCCAGCTGGAGCGGGACTCCGGCAGGTGGCGCTCAAACAGGGACCTGAAGGTAAGCCTTTGAGATTTTCAGAACGGATAGGACTTTACCCAGGGTGCTGCAGACCCCTCTGTAGAGATAGGCAGAGTCAGGAAAGGGAAGTAGTGTTAAGAGCCATGACAGAATCATGGGCCAGAGTAAATCTAAAAGAAAGAAAATTGTTCACAAGTATTTTGATGCATATGCTTTCTTTCTTTTTTTTTTTTTTTGAGTCAGAGTCTCACTCTGTCGCCCAGACTGGAGTGCAGTGGCCGCTCCCGGCCACCGAGGCCTCGACCTGCTGGGCTCCGGTGATCCTTCCGCCTCAGCCGTCCAAGTAGCTGGCATTACAGGCACGTGCTACCACGCCCGGCTGATTTTTTTATTTATTGTAGAGATGAGGTCTCGCCAAGTTGCCCAGGCAGGTCTCGAACCTGCAGGTTCAGGCAATCCACTCATCTCAGCCTCCCAAAGCACAGGATTACAGGCTGAGCCACCGAGCCCAGTGCATATGCTTTCTAAAAGAGGAATTAAAGTTTCCTCTACACAGTTATCTCATTTTCTCCATTTTGTGCAAGAACGGTGCCCCTGGTTCCCTGAAGAAGGCATCGTTAATTTAGCAACATGGACAAAGGTTGGGGAGAAATTAAAGCTGTATTACACTCTCCATGGTCCTAACGAGTGGCCTGTAGATACTTTCGCTTTAGGGAATACAATTAGAGATGTCTTAAATCCACAACAAGGGGCTGATAGAATGCCCATTAAAGTAAAAGTGGAACCAGGTGAAAGAACTCCCTCACTGAGCCCTGCTCCTTCCCAGGCCATGTTAGCCACTGCCCTGTTGATGGTGATCCTCTCCCCACTGAGGATGAGGAAAACTTAGAAGCAGCAGCAGCCAGGTATCATGAAGAGAAATATCCAGATAATTTAAATTTGTCCCTTGGTGCCAAAAGACCTCCGGCAAGCGGCGCCAGGGGGGGAGGGATTGTGATTTGTGATCGTCTTTATTTGAGAGAAAAAATTGTCTTTCTATACTGATTCCTGTTATGTAAAAGGGCTGTTTCCTCATATTAAAACAGCCACCATTCCTGTTAATAAGACAACTATCCTCTTTTTTATTTTTATTTTTTAGTTGAAGTCTCAGTCTGTCGCCCAGACTGGAGTGCAGTGGCTGCTCCCGGCCACCGCAGCCTCGACCTGCTGGGCTCCGGCGATCCTTCTGCTTCAGCCTTCCAAGTAGCTGGAACTACAGGCGCGCACTACCATGCTCGGCTAATTTTTGATTTATTGTAGAGATGAAGTCTCGCCAAGTTGCCCAGGTGGGTCTTGAACCCGCAGGCTCGGGCAATTCACTCACCTCAGCCTCCCAAGGTGCGGGATTACAGGCTGAGTCACTGAGCCCGGTTAGGACAACTATTCTTGATTTACTTATCCAATTACAGCAACTAATAATTGTTAGAAACCAACCATTTTTTATAGGTCATATTAAATCTCTTCAGGACTCCGGCACAATATAGCATCAACATGACTTTTATGTGCATTGGGAAACCCCAAAATTCATTCCCCATTTATTGTAGCATTTGCTCTCTTGCAGCCAAACCTGCAGCCCCTCTGAGGTAAGCTTGTACAGAGACACACAGCAGTGATTTCACTCTAGCGAACATGATTGAGTCCACTGTTGTGCAGCTGTCTTTCTCATGTCACAATTTCTCTGTCAGGGTGTGGAGCTCTGCCTGGCTCTTTTTCTCAGCTGCATAGTTACAAAAATATATATATGAGCCGGGTTTGTTGGCTCAGCCTGTAATCCCAGCACTTTGGGAGGCTGAGGTGAGTGGATTGCCTGAGCCCATGGGTTCGAGACCCGCCTGGGCAACTTGGCGAGACTTCATCTCTACAATAAATAAAATTAAAAAAAAAAACTTAGCCGGGCATGGTAGCACACGCCTGTAGTTCCAGCTACTTGGAAGGCTGGGGCGGAAGGATCACCGGAGCCCAGCAAGTCGAGGCTGCGGTGGCCGCAAGCATGCCACTGCACTCCAGTCTGGGTGACAGAGTGAAACTCCAACTCAAACAAACAAAAAAACAAAAACAAAAAAATGAATGCTTCATAGCAGGTTCTGGACTCATTTTCCCTAATGATGAAGCTCTCTCTGAAAGATGAAAGTAGGTGGCAAAAAATCCTTTTTTGCATCATGAATAACGTTGCACCTAGCATTGGCATTTTTGTGCTCATGTGCGTGGTGCCTAGAAATGTTGTGAAACCTCTCCAGAGGAAGCCACTGTGCGTGCTTCCAGTCTCTTTTCCAGGCCGGGTAGCACACAGGTAGACTAGCACACAGAAAAATACATACACACACACACACACAGAAATAAATCGCGGTGTCTGTGTACTGATACATCTCATTGTCTGTGTGCTAACACGTCACAGCGTCTTGTACTAATGGAAGCGGGACAGAGTTGGATTTTGACACAGGCTGCCAAGTTACCTTTCAAAAAGGCCACGCCACCACTTTCCCGCTTCTTCACACTCTCTTCTGCGGCTTTAAATGTTGGCAGTCTAGTGCTGGAAACATGTTTTAATTACATCTTCCTGATTGCCAGGAGGAGGACTCATCATTTTAGTGTCGTGTTTTTCATGCATTAGCATTATGTATGCATTGCCAGTTCATGCTATGGTGTTATGTCAGTTTTTCTTTGGGTTTTTTCTTTTTCTTACTGATCTGTCCTTAATCTATGATCACTCTGGATAGTAATCTTTCGACAGTTAAAAATGTACGGAAGCCAGGCTTGGTGGCTCAGCCTGTAACCCCGTGCCTTGGGAGGCCGAGGTGAGTGGATTGCCTGAGCCCGCGGGTTCAAGACCCTCCTGGGCACCTTGGCGAGACCTCATCTCTACAATAAATAAAAAAATTAGCTGGGTGTGGTAGCGCAAACCTGTAGTTCCAGCTACCTGGAAGGCTGAGGCAGAAGGATCTCCAGAGCCCAGCAGGTCGAGGCTGCAGTGGCCGGGAGTGGCCACTGCACTCCAGTCTAGGCGACAGAGTGAGACTCCAACTCAAAAAACAAAAAAACAAAAACAAAAAAAAGTACCGAATATTTTTCCCAGTGGGAAACATTCTCTTTGGCTCAGTTTCCCCAGCAGTTTTGCTTCTTCCTTTTCCTTTGCCATCACATTAGCAAATATTACTAATGCCTTGATGTCATCATCTCATTTCAAGGAAAAAACACAACAAAAACTAAGCTCCCAAGTTGCCCTCATTTTTAGACACTACATTCTCTTATGTCTGGGTAGGAAACACGCAGGCAAGTCAGCATGTCCTTAAAGTCACCCGAAGGTGTTCCCTCACCCTTGCCAAAACTCAGGAGTATCGATTCGGAGCTTACTTGTGCAGCCGCGACATGCCTCTTCTTCTGAGCACCTTCCTCTCCACTCCTTGTGAGGAAGCCCAGTGGCTTCGGCCATTTGTCCACACGCCTCCTCCTTTTAGGAGTGTGTCTCCAGAATGCAGGTGTCCGGTCGGCATCGCACTTTCATGGCACTCCATTGCATATTTGCCTGCTCACCGCCATGGACAGTTTTTCCAGTGCTTGGTCTCTGATGTATGTGCTCTAGGGGTGTATTATATCGACCTTCTATACCTAGCACCTTATATACCCACTTCCCTTTGATGTGTGGCCTCTGAGTCATGGCAGGACAAGGCGGCATGGATGGACTGAGACTACCCGAGAGGACGTTCCCCCTCACCTCTGTGGCTCACTGAACCCTGGGAATTGCTGCTGAAGCAACATGGGGACACTGCCTGCCATATGTCTACCTTGCCTCAGGGCATGAGTCAGTGGTGGCTGTCATCACTGCGTGTGTTGGTGCACATCTAAAGCTGTGTTTCCACAGGCACTTTGCTGTACGGCCTGACCTCCTGAAATGAGCAGTCCCAGTGCGAGGCATCTTCATCGCCCCTATGTGGTGTCCTGCTGAGTTTCCTGAAATGTCCCGACTAAGATGTAGGCAGCAGAGTCTGGGATCGGCTCTTGTTGGCAGTTGGTGGACAGCAACAGCTTCCGTGAGACATAAAGTTGCCATTAGCTCAGTTTTTGTAAGGTCACTCAGGAGGACTGTGTTTGGCACCACTGTCTTGGCACAGTTGTCGCCAGCAATAAGCTTAATGTCAGGACATGGCAGCCGAAGCTGCAAATGATTTCCTTGAGGGTGAAATGTGAGCATCATTTCTTGGAGAGTCAGCTTTCTAGAGCGTCTCCAAGAGCTTCAGCCAACAAACGCATGGGGCCACCCGCCGTGGAGAACCTGTCTTGACAGCTGCCCGCTGCCTGTGCCTGCCTGATCGTCCCTGTTGTCCTGGGTGTCACAGTCAGAGCCACGAATGGGTCTAGTGGACAAGGCAACCCCATTTCACCACCAGTTCGCAGCTTCCTGAGGTCTACTGCATGTGTGCCGCTTGGGTTTCTGGCCCAGGGCTTCACGGAGTCAAAGAATCTTGACAACTCACCGGTCAGGTGACCACGGACCAGGTGAGAAAACAGGCTTCGAGAGGTTCCGTGACCTACCCGGTCAGAGGAGGAGCCTAAGTGCAAACCTCCAATCTGTGCGTGTTCCTTTCTGGCCCTGCTCACTGATGAGTCTTTTCCCTACGCAACATGTGCACTGGCATGTTCATTCAGTGGGCGGAGGAGACTTGGTAACTAACTCTGATGAGAGTGTCCTGTGTGCTGAAGCCTGTCAGGCTCAAGCCTGATCCTCACGGTTCTAAGATGTAATCAACTCTGAACTTCAAATAATGTTTTTTGGTTTTTTTGTGTGTTTGTTTGGTTTTACTAGAGAGACAGAGTCTCACTCACCATGCCGGGCTAACTTGTAAAGAAAATTTCTGTAGAGACAGGGTCTCACTATGTTGCCCAGGCACATCAAGCAATCCTCCTGCCTCGACCTCCCAAAGTGCTGGGATTACAGGCTGAGCCACCTTGTCCAGCCTGAATATTGCTGATTTTCAAAGTAGTGAGTACACACAGAAAAGAACCCAGATCCTAAGTATACAGCCCAATGGATTTTCACCCATGTGAACACTCACACTGACCTGTAGTCACACCCAGATCAAGACACAGAAGCAGAACATTACCAGTGTCCTGCGTGCCCCTCTCAGCCATTAATCCTAGCCACCACTCCAAGGATAACTACATACCTGGCTCTTAACTTCCCAGATTTGATGTGCCTGGCTTTCGAACTTTGTATAGTGGCGTCTGTCTAATTTGTTCATTACATGAGATCCGTCCATATGGTGCATGTTGTTTTGAATTATTCATTCTCATTCCTTTCTCCCCATGGTGTGAGCATGCCACAAATGATCTATCCATCCTACTGTTAGTCATTTGAGTTATAAGCATTGATCCTGATGTTACAGCTGAAGAAACCTGGCATCCAAAACAACTTAGCAATCTGCCAAGGACTCGGGGTAATTGGATTTGAATCCATCTCTTTACTTCATATCACATCTGCCATTACTTCCCAGATGAATTAAGAAAATCAATAAGCCGGGCTCGGTGGCTCAGCCTATAATCCCATGCTTTGGGAGGCTGAGGTGAGTGGATTGCCTGAGCCCATGTGTTCGAGACCTGCCTGGGCAACTTGGCAAGACCTCATCTCTACAATAAATCAAAAAATTAGCCAGCTGTGGTAGCGCGCACCTGTAGTTCTAGCTACTTGAAAGGCTGAGGTGGAAGGATCGCCGGAGTCCAGCAGGTCGAGGCTGCGGTGGCTGGGAGCGTGCCACTGCAGTCTGGGCGACAAAGTGAGACTCAAGCTCAAAAAAAAGAAAAGAAAAAAGAAAATCCATGGAAGCTGGGCACAGTGGTGCATACCTCATGTCCCAGGTTCTCGGGTGACTGAGGGCTGAGGCAGGAGGATCACTGAGTCTAGGAGTTTGAAGTTGCAGTGAACTATGATCACACCACTGCACTCCAACTTGGGCAACAGAGCAAGACCCCATCTCTAGCAAAAGTTTGGAGTTTAAAAAATTTTTTTTGAGTCAGAGTCTCACTCTGTAACCCAGGCTGGAGTACAGCAGCACACTCACAGCCACCATAGCCCTGACCTGCTGAGTTCAGGCGACCTTTCCACCTGAGCTTTCCAAGTAGCTGGCACACACCACCATACCCAGCTAATTTTTAAAAATTCATTGTAGAGAGGAGTCTCGCCAAGCTGCCCAGGCTGGTCTCACCTTGGCCTTCCAAAGTGCTGGGATTACAAGTGTGAGCCACCACACCCAGCCTCCCAAAATTTTTTAAAAGAAAAAAAGTATGTTCATATTTTTAAAGTACATGGAGCTAAAACACTCTTTGTTCCTAGGTACTCAGACCAGGTAGAAAGAAAAGTAGGATTTCCTGTTTAACTCTAGATGTTACACGTAGACTCCATCAATTTTGTCAAGTCTCTGGTCTCCAACAGGTAGATTGCATCTACGGGTCTGTGCCCTGCTGAGCTCCTGTGGAGCTGACTAGCCTCCAACATCACCACCCATTCTGACACCAACCATGTGCCCAGTTCAGCTCTAGAACTAGCCACCCAGTGGTCAGGGCCAAACGCCACAGGACGCCAGTCCTAACAAGGCTGCCCACTTCAGACATGCCTCTCAAGTGGGGTCTTCAGGACATCTGCTCTTCTGACTAACAGGCTAAAAGTCTGGGCTATGACCAGAGTCTCCAAAAGATTTGATCGTTCACTAGAGTGAATTCAGGAAAGCACTATATATCCAATTACAGTTTCATTATAAAGCATACAACAGGCCGGGCACTGTGGCTCACGCCTATAATCCCAGCGCTTTGGGAGGCCAAGTCGAGAGGATTGCCTGAGTCCAGGGGTTTGAGACTAACCTGGGCAACTTGGAGAGACCTCATCTCTACAATACATCAAAAAATTAGCCAGGCGTGGTGGTGCGTGCCTGTCGTTCCAGCTACTTGGAATGCTGAGGCGGGAGGATCACCTGAGCCCAGCAGGTCGAGGCTGCGGGACCAGGAGCATGCCACTGCCTTCCAGCCTGGGCAACAGAGTGAGACTCCGACTCAAAAAAAAAAAAGAAGAGGTGACTAGCCACAGGTGACACACAGACACAAGCATGGCCATGTGAGGGCACGGCGAGAAGGCAGAGCCCTCATTTTGCCTTCCTTATCTCTGTCTACAAGCCAAGGACAGAAGCCTCAGAAGAAACCAAACCTGCGGGCACCTTGCTCTTTTACTTTCCAGCCTCCACACAGGGAGAAAAGACATGTCTGTTGGTGAAACCACTGACAGCAAATGAACGCACTTGCTTGCCAAACACCAGCGTCTGCTGAGCAGCTCGGATGCTGGGGCCCCCGCACTGGACGCCTGGAGACACCAGCTCAGCCCTGTTCCCCGATCAGCGTCTTTCCCCAGGGCCGACGCTGGAGCTTGCTTCTCTCCCTCCTCTGCTGCCTCCTCCTTCATGGGACGTCTTTCTTTCTTTCCGTTTTCTTTGGCCCGCTCCTCCTCCCAGCTAGTTTGGCTCCCCCACCATTTGTTTCCAAGTGACAGGAGCAAGCTGGGGTTGCTGCCATCAGCTGTCCTTGCCACATGCACACACTCTGCCACCCCCTGCACCCACGGCTGGGCTCCGGAGTCGAGCCCCGAGCTGCTCCTTCAGAGCCCTCCAGGCTCAGGCCCTTCACACCGCAGCAGGAGGACAGGTCTGCAGGCGGTTTTCTGCAAGCACAGTGCTTCTTCTTGGAGCATTTTATTTTTTTCTTGTTGTCAATGTAAGTCCACAATAGAAGTTATGAGAGAACCAAGTAAGCCTCTTCTGCCTCGTGCAGTGATAAGCGCCAGCAAGAGTTTCTCCCTCGTCGACTCGAGTTGCCTGTGTTGGTGCGAGTGGTCGGCCTGTCCCCAAGCTGCATCTCCACTGCCATCCACAGCCCAAATATCAGATGAGGATCGGGAGACTTGGCGGGGGGAACCAACTTGCCCCGAATAACACAGGTCGTGGCAGAGTTCGGCTTCGATGTTAGGTCTCAGAAGGCCCTTGCTCACAATCCTCGCTCTGTCTCCTTGTCTTTGGAACGGGTGCATATGCGTCTTTTCACCATCATGACCAAGCTGTGTACAAATTTCCATTCTTTCTTGGCTTAACCTCACATCAGAAACATAGGTTTCCATGCCAGGGAAAGATTAATTCATGCATAATTTGTGGTGGCCACATAATGTGATGGAGAGAAAGAACACTTGTAGTATCCTTAAGTTTTTTGCTTCGGGGTTCTTCCTCTTTATTTTTTTAACTGGCTCCTTTTCAGTTAAGGGACGTTCAGGCACACAGTTTTTCTTGAACTTGAGAGATTATTTTGCGTGTGTTACAGAGGTTCCCTTCCCATCCGATGATACGCATGTCCACTTGGGAAATGACCAGCAGGCAGAGCATGGCACATGCCCGGCATGTCATCTGCTTTTTTTTTTAGAAAGCAGGATTTAGCTGGGCTCGGTGGCTAAGCCTGTAATCTTGCGCTTTGGGAGGCTGAGGTGAGTGGATTGCCTGAGCCCGAGGGTTTGAGACCCGCCTGGGCAACTTGGCGAGACCTCATCTCTACAATAAATCAAAAATTAGCCGGGCATGGTAGTGCGCGCCTGTAGTTCCAGCTACTTGGAAGGCGGAGGCGGAAGGATCGCCGGAGCCCAGCAGGTCGAGGCTGCGGTAGCCGGGAGCGGCCACTGCACTCCAGTCTGGGTGACTGAGACTCCAACTCAAAAAAACAAAAAAGAAAGAAAGCAGGATTTATTGAGAGGACGGAAAAGCTCCCACAGTGGGAGGGACTGAAGGGGTTACCCCGTCATCTGTTTTTACAGTCTGCCCAAAGCAGAATACTTTAAGAGGGGTGTGAGTTATGCCTCACCATTCTGGCATATAAGGTGTAAAGCGAGCCTGCCCCGGCCAGAGGACCCCCATACCATTTTTTAGGAGCTACTGTGTGCGGGAGAGCAAGAGGTTTCCTTTCCACCCGGGAAGCTTGAGTTTTGTGTGTTACGATTAGGGGGTCCATGGAAGATTTTATTTGAAGAGAGGGTTTTGCTGCTCAGAAGTTTAAGATCCCTAAGTTTAGCCCAATTCCTTTATTCTACAAATAAAGAGGCACCTTAGGCCAGAGCCTGGAATAGTCTTACTAGAAAGCAAAGCTGCAGAGCCAGGGCGCGAGTCCAGGATTCCAGAGACTGACCAGCACAGTTGTTCCTGAGGATGTGTTCTAAAACATGGCACAGGCGTGCAGAACTCAAATGTCTCAAGTCTGGAACAAGGATCTCTTCTTCCTAGCTAACAGTGGCCTGCCTGGTCATTTTTTAAATCTCCAAAGCTGTCTTAGCCATCTCTGGCTGCTACAGCAAAATACCACAGACTGGGTAGCTTAAACAACAGACACTTATTTCTCACAGTTCTGGAGGGTGGAAGTCCAAGATCACGGTGCTAGCCAACTTGGTTTCTGGTGAGGGGCTACCCCATCACCAGTTGGCAGCCTTCTTTTTGTGTCCTCATAGGGGATGTGTGGGGAGGTGGGTAAGATGAGAGAGAGAGAGAAATCTTTCTTTTCATATAAGGCCAGCTTCCTGTCAGATTAAAGCCTCACCCTTATAATCTCATTTAACTGCAATTACCTCCTAAGATCCTATCTTCAGATACAGTCACACTGGGGGTTAAGACTTCAGCATATGGATTTGGGGAAGCAGGGGCACGTTTCAGTTCATAGCAGCAGCCAATGATCCTCAGACTTTGGTGGTCTTAGAATCCTCTGAGATTGTGTTGATTGAGATTCCAGATCCTGCCCTGGGGACACTGATGGAGAGGTCCGGGGTGGACAGCTCATTCCCTCAATGGCATTTGCCACCTAAGGTGGAAAAATCACTGACCGAAGCCAAAGAGTGGACGCAGCCTGTGTCTTCCTGGCCTTACTCCTGCTTGCCCGCCCTCTCCCTGTCCGCCACCTTGATGCAGCTTGCTTGAGGATTTTTGCATCTGATTTGGAGCAGGTTGCAATAACGGAAGAAACAGCATTTTTAAAAAATACAAGTTTTCTATTTTGCAAACTCCGAATGCGGTTAAGAAGCCAGGCCTCTCCTGTCACTTGGGACTGGTGTGGAAGAGCACAGGCCAACAATTTCAAATTATTGCTAACTGTCTCACAACTTTCACTGGAGTCCTGAAGATGTGCCCACATTGTTTACTTATTTTAAGTGAACATCCCTTCTACAGGAACTGAGCACCTGGAATGCTGCAGACACACTGAGCAGGCTGGGCTGCCGGGCTCCTTCCCTACGGATGCCTCTTTTGTAACCTGGGGAAGCCCTGCCTCTCACTGTGGTTCTAGCATCAACTCTCAGATTCTCTTGGACATCAGCGGGGTGCTCTAAAATTCTTCAATGAATAGTGTCACTACGTAGAACTGGCACAGACCCCACAGGTTTAAGGGCTCAGTCCCACAAGCCTGCCCTGGGTGAGTTCCCCAACCCGGAGACTCTCTGAACCCCGTTGCTTAGGGTTTTATGAAGTTTCTGTCATGTAGGCAAGATTGGTTAAACCACTGGCTGAAGGCCGTGGTGGGCCTGCACGTTCCAACCCTCTAATCATGTGGTTGGTTCCTCTGGCAACCAGCCTCATCCTGCAGCTCAATGAGAGTCACCTCATCATCAGAAACTCAAGTGTGATCGAAAGGGGATCGTTATGATAACAAAACACGCTCCTCTCACTGAACACGCAAAATTCCAAGGGTTTTAGGAGCTCTGTGTCAGAAGCCAGGGACAAAGACTAAACACATCTTTCTTGTTATATCACTGTGGTAATGGAGAGCTGCTAGTTAGGTTTTCCTTTCGACATTGCACAGAGAAGGTTACTGTGTTTTAATAGCTTTGCCTCCAAGCTCATCGGACCCTGAGGTGTACCAAAGAGGCTCCTCCTCTCTCCTCATTTGGGCAAGCAGAGAAGAGGTCTTTGAGGGCTGGTGTGGCTCTACACAATGCAGGTTTGCTGGAAAATAACAAGAACCTTAAGGCCAGACCTGGCTGCATCCATAAGTCGTTAATAATAACTTCCTATCATACAACGCAACATCATTCAGCCTTAAAAGGAAGGAAATTCTGACACATACCACAACATGAATGGAAACTTGAGGACATTATGCTCCGTGAAATAAGCCAGTCACAAAAAGACAAACGCCGTATGATTCTATAACCAAGAATTCTGCTTTGAAACTTTTTTGTCACCCACCCATTTTTTTTTTTTTGAGTTGGAGTTCTCTCACTTTGTCACCCAGGCTGTAGTGCAGCAGCACTCTTCCGGCCACCGCAGCCTCGACCTGCTGGGTTCTGGCGATCCTTCCACCTCAGCCTTCCAAGCAGCTGAAACTACAGGCACGTGCCACCACATCCGGCTAATTTCTTGATTTGTTGTAAAGACGAGGTCTCGCCAAGTTGCCCTGTCTGGTCTCCAGCCCGTGGGCTCAGGCAATCCTCTCACCTTGGCCTTCCAATGTGCTGGGATTATGGGTATGAGCCACTGCGCCCAGCCACCTACCCATTTTTTTTTTTTGAGTTGGAGTCTCACTGTCACCCAGACTGGAGTACAGTGGCCGCTCCTGGCCACCGCAGCCTCGACCTGCTGGGCTCCGGCGATCCTTCTGCCTCAGCCTTCCAAGTAGCTGGAACTACAGGTGTGCACTATCACGCCCGGCTAATTTTTGATTTATTGTAGAGATGAGGTCTCGCCAAGTTGCCCAGGTGGGTCTTGAACCCGCGGGCTCAGGTAATCCACTCACCTCAGCCTCCCAAAGGCGCGGGATTACAGGCTGAGCCACCGAGCCCAGTTCACCTACCCATTTAAAAAATTTTTTTCTCTTTCTCCTTCCTTGTTCCTTCCTCCCCTATCCTCCTTAACACATGCATATCTGGTCATATGCTTGTTTAAGAACTCCAGAGGCTACAGACTTCTTTGCCACTATACAATTCATCCATGTAACCTCCCTAAAATTACTGAAATTAAAAAAAAAAAGAAAAAAGAAAAAATTACTGAAATTCAAAAAAAAAAAGAGGTTAATTTTTTTTTTTTTGGTGAGATGGAGTCTCACTTTGTAACTCCGGCTGGAATGCAGTGGCACCATCCTGCCTCACCACAACCTCAACCTTCTGGGCTTAGATGATCCTTCCACCTCAGCCTCCTAAATAGTTTAGACTACATGCATGTGTCACCACGCCCTGCTAATTTTTTTTATTTTTTATTTTTGTTTTCTATTTCCCAGGGGTCTTGAACTCACGAGGCTCAGACAGTCCTCCTGCCTTGGCCTCCCAAAGTGCTGCAATTATAGGCGTAAGCCACTGTGCCTGGTCCCAGAGGCTAAGCTGAAAACAGACCAGGAATGGCAGGACCCTCTCACTTAGGGGGAGTCATCAGAGGGCTAATCCATAACCTGACTGCAGCTGAGGCATGCCAGCCAGACCTCCCAGTGGGCCACATCCAAGACGAGCCATCGGAACAAGATGCAGACACCTGCCCTCTGTGCCACTCCCGCATGCTTCCCATGCCAAGTTTCCCCTTAAAGACCTTCCTCACCAGCCGGAGAACACAAGGTGGTCTTTGGGACTTGAGTCTGTCGTCTCTTCAGATTGCCAGCTCTTGAATAAAATCTACTTTTCCTTCCACCAACGCTCATCTCTCAAGTTTGGCTTTCAGGTGACAAGTGGTTGGACTTGGGTGTGGTTACAATTCCACTGATAGGAGGTCCCTAGAACAGGAAAATGCGAGTAACAGAAAGTAGATTGGCCGTTAGGACTAGGGGAGGGGGAACGGGGAGTTCGTGTTTCGCGCGTGTAGTTTCAGTTTTACAAGATGAAGAGCATTCTGGAGATGGACGTGGTTATGGGTGCACCACAATATGAGTGTACTCAATGCCACTGTACCCCATACTTAAGAATGGCTAAAATGGCAAATTGTGTGTGTGTGTGTGTGTTTTACCACAATTTAAAAAATCTAATTGTCTAATTGCGAAGGCAGGATTGAAACATGAAATAAATGGAAAGCAATGTAAGATGATAGATACTTTACGAAATTGGAAAGTGCTATTTGGCCTTAGAGAACAGAGATGACAATGTTAGCTGATTCTCGGGACACACTTGAAGTAAAAATTGAGTTGGACCTTGAAAAACAATGGTGGTGATACTGAGGCCAACCTTCAATAACAGAGAAAGGCTCTCTAAAAGAAAATGCTGTGTGTTTGAGAATTGGACATTGCAATGGGAATACACCTACCACACTAAACTATGTGCATATTAAGGGAAGTGGAGGAAGACAAAGTTGTTGTTGTTGTGTTTGTGTCAGAGTCTCACTCTGTCGCCCAGGCTGAAGTGCAGTGACACACACACGGCCACCGCAGCCTTGACCTGCTGGGCCCAGGTGATCCTTCCAAGTAACTGGAATCACAGGTGTACACTATCACCCCTGGCTAATTTTTTGATTTACTGAAGAAACAAGGTCTTGTCAAGTTGCCCAGGTTGCTCCTGAACCTAAGGTCTCAGGCAATCTTCTCGCTTCCCCTACCGAAGTGCTGGGATTATGGGTGTGAACCACCATACCCAGCCTGGCAAAGGCTTTTTAAAGGAAAAAATTGGGGAGGATTACATAATTTTTTAAAAGATAATTATTCTTTGGCTACAAGGATCAATAACAAGGAAAATGTAAGTCTGAAGTTGGACAGGCAGTTGGTGTGCAGATGTCCCTGCAGAAATATTTGTTGTGTAAGACTGCAATGGCCTTTGTGCAAGGTAGTAGCTTTTGAAGCATCTTTTGTGAGAACTTTTGTTGTACAACATACAAATGTAAGAACTCGGTCTTCATAGCCTTCCCTGCTCTATGTGTCAGGGTTTTCTTTCTTTCTTTTTTTAACCCAAGTGACTCCATTTTGATTTTGACAACCTTTTTTTTTTTGAGTTGGAGTCTCACTCCATCACCCAGGCTGGAGTGCAGTAGCACACTCACGGCCACCCCAGTGTCGACCGGTTGGGCTCCGGAGATCCTTCCACTTCAGCCTTCCAAGAAGCCGGAAAGACAGGTGCAGGCTACCATGCCTGGCTAAATTTTTTTTTTTTTTTTTTTGTAGCGACAAGGTCTCACCAAGTTGTCCAGGCTGGTCTTGAATCCACGGGCTTGGGCAATCCACACGCCTGGGCCTCCCAAAGTGCTGGGGATTACAGGCTAAGCCATCAAGTCTGGCTTATTTGGGCAACTTTTACAATACTAAAACCAGTATTCATAATAGAAAAAATAAAGTATAATTTGTATAACCTTTTTTAAAAAGGTTTTTTAAAAGCCTTAATTTTTTTTTTTTTTTTTTAGTTGGAGTCTCACTCCGTTGCCCAGACTGGAGGACAGTGGCACACTCACAGCCACCCCAGCATCGACCTGCTGGGCTGAGGTGATCCGCCTCAGCCTTCCAAGTAGCTGGAACTACAGGCATGCGCTACCGTGCCCGGCTAATTTTTGATTTATTGTAGAGATGGGGTTCTCACCAAGTTGTCCAGGCTGGTCTCGAACACGTGGGCTCAGGCAATCCACTGGCCTTGGCCTCCCAAAATACTGGAATTACAGGCTGAGCCCAGCCAAAAGCCCTAACTTTTTTTTATGAGTTAGGGTCTCACTTGTTACCCAGGCTGGAGTGCAGTGGCACTATCACAGCTCACCACAACCTCATCCTCCTAGGCTCAGGTGATCCTTCTGCCTCAGCCTCTAAAGTACCTGGAACTACAGGCATGCTTCACCATGCCAGCCAATGATTTTTTTAAAAAATTCTTTGTAGTAGAAATGAGTTCTCACTATGTTGCCAATCTGGTCTTGAACTCCTGGGCACAAGCAATTCTCTTGCCTCAGCCTCCCAAAGTGCTGGGATTACAGGCATGAGCCACAATACCCGCCTAAAAAAGTCTGTTGATTGAATGAATTAATTAATGAATGAACAAGTAGATTCCCAAGCATATCTTCAATCGTGCCTTTTTTATTGTAATAAAGGAATTAATGTGGAATTTATTTTTAAAAATTATTGCTGGCCAGGTGCGGTGGCTCACGTCTATAATCCCAGCATTTTGGGAGGCTGAGGTGAGAAGATTGCCCAAGTCCATGGGTTCGAGACCAGCTTGGGCAACTTGGCGAGACCTCATCTCTACAATAAATAAAAAGAAAATTAGCCAGGCGTGGTGGTGCATGCCTGTAGTTCCAGCTACTTGGAAGGCTGAGGCGGAAGGATTGCCGGAGCCCAGCAGGTCGAGGCTGTGGTGGCCGTGAGCGTGCCACTGTGCTCCAGCCTGAGACTTCAACAACAAAAAAATTATTGCTGGGCATGGTGGCTCACGCCTGTAATCCCAGCACTTTGGTAGGCTGAGATGAGAGGATTGCTTCAGCTCAGGAGTTTGAGACCAGTTTGGGC
Source organism: Tarsius wallacei (assembly GCA_963574415.1). Lineage (NCBI taxonomy): Eukaryota > Metazoa > Chordata > Mammalia > Primates > Tarsiidae > Tarsius > Tarsius wallacei. Next base: position 19,634 of record CAUYQG010080160.1, read on the forward strand.
AACATAGCAAGATCCTATCTCTACACAGAATAAAAAAAGATTGACTGGGCCTGGTGGAGCGTGCCTGTAGTCCCAGCTACATGGCAGCCTGGGGCAGAAGGATTTCCTGAGCTTAGGAGGTTGAGGCTCCAGTGAGCCATGATCATGCCACTCACTGTAGCCTGGGTGACAGAGGGAGACCCTGACTCATAAACAAACAGACAAATAAATAAATTATTCACAATTATTTGAAAAGGTGTTTAATTAGGATGTCTTAGGGCAGTTCCTCTCCTCCCTTTGCCAAGGTTCCTAAAGTATTTCAAGAAAAATATCACTTTGTAATGAGAATCTGGGAGTAATTGCTTTTGCAAAGTTAGCTTCTATAGTCTGTTATAATACAGTAGTTTAAAGAAAAGGGCATCAGGGAGGAGATACTTTTCCTCTTCCCTCTTGGGTTCAGTGTCTGGGGGCCTGTGGATTAAAATAATAAAAGATGGATTAACAGGAGAATAGACACAGAAGTTTATTAATATTACTGTACAGGAATTCACAGAAAAGAAGTGAAACTCAAAGAACCAGTTCTATTGAAGGCTTTGTACCCATCCAACAAAGGAAGGAGGGTTAGGGCTTCAAGGAATGATAAACTGTGGGGGAAGTGACTAGGAAATATACAGCGGAATTAAGAAAAGATGAAGGCTATGTTAGCACGGCCTGCTTATGCAAACTCAACCTTCGTCCACTTCCTGTCTTCAGTGACAAGAGTTGCTCTGCTCTCTCTGACATAGAGAAAGGATTAGATGGGGCCACCGTTCTCAAGAACTGATGCCCTACTTTTAGGCAGACAAGGGGAGAGCAGAGAACTCTTCCTGTGTCTGTTGGTTCTTCAGTCTTGAACTCTTGGGCTCAAGTGATCCTCCTACCTCTGCCTCTCACAACACTGGGGTTATTGGTGTGAGTCTTTCTTTTTAGAAGAAAAGGAATCTGATTCTGGCGCCACCGATGGAGCTAGAAAGTCATTCATTAATGAAACTGATGCAAAAGCAGGTTAGAAAAATGGGGGGTGCTCCTGCAAAAATCTGATTTTTTTAGGGATCTTGTTTTTATGGGAATGGAAGGTGGGGCTGAGTGACACAGAATCGCTTTTTTCTAACACACTCTCTTCTTTAGACTTTGGATGTTTGGCAACACCCTCATTCAGAGCAGAGGTATTTTTGCTGTCTGCTGCCAACTGAATTGTTTTGGACATCTCATGGTTTGTTTAATAAAGGATATAACTGCTGCTCTCACACAAGTGATGTGTCTGGGGGTGACTTTCCTTCCAGCACGGACCGTTGCAGCTCCTGAGGGCCTGCGCCCCGTGGTGGCGATGCTGGGCAGCCATGCCAGGAGCGAAGCCGGCACCACTCTTGCTCAGCAGCTGCCTTTGGCCTGAACTGGGCCTGGGTCCTGCCTGAGCCACTCGTGGTGACAAGCAGGATGAGATGCCAGGCCTGTGCCTCGAGCGAGTGGAGAGGAGCTGACCCAAGGTGCAGGGACAGACGGTGGCAGAAGTGGTCCTCCCTAACATTGGTGCAAACTTCACTTGTTTTCAGACTCACTGAAAGTTGCAAAGAAAGACCATTTCCCGTTGGCCCCGAACCATTCACCCACTTCCCTCTTGGTTATCTTTTCCATAACTCTATCAAAACCAAGAAACTGACACTGATAAAAAGAGTGTGTATAGTTCTACATCATTTTGTCGCATGGGCAGAATTGTGTAACCATCATTGCGGTCAAAGATCTCCCTCATGCTAGCTTGCAGAGTGACACCCACATACCGCTCCCCCAACTATCCCCAAATCCTGGCAACCACTAATGTATTCTCCACTAACTTTGTCCTTCAAGAATGTTATATAGCCAGGCGCAGTGGCTCACGCCTGTCATCCCAGCACTTCAGGAGGCAGAGGCAAGAAGATTGCCTGAGTTAAGGGGTTCAAGACCAGCCTGGGCAACTTGGCGAGAACTTGTCTCTACATTAAACAAGAAAATTAGCCAGGCATGATGGTGCACACCTGAGGTTCCAGCACTTGGAAGGCTGAGGTGGAAGGATCGCCTGAGCCCGGCAAGTCAAGGCTGCGGTGACCCTGAGCATGCCACTGCACTCCAGCCTGGGTGATGAAGTGAGGCTCCGACTAAAAAAAAAAAAAAAAAGAATGCCATATAAAACCTTGAGAGCCATCCACGTTGTTGCGTTTATCAAGAGTTTATTCCTCTTTATTACAGAGTAGTATTCCAAGGTATGCAGAAACCAGCTTGTTTATCTGAAGGACATCTGGGATGTTTCCAGTTTTTGGTTATTGCAAATAAAGCTGCCTCGAACAATTGTGTAAGGATTTTTGTGCAGACATCAGTTTTCACCACTTTGGGGCATGTGTCCAGAGGGACGACTGCCAGGTCACGAGGTTAATGCATGTTTCCTCCTTAAGAAAACATCCAACTGTTTTCCAGAATGGTTGTGCCATCTTCCATTCCCATCGGCTATTTGTGAGCCATCCAGGTTCTCCATATCCTCACCAGCATTTGATGTCATTCACATTTATTTCAGCTGTTTTGAGATATGTGTAGGAGTATCTTAGTGGGGTCTTCCTTTGCATTTTCCTGATCGCTAGTGATACTGAACAACTTTGCATGTGCTTGGTTTCCTACCATAGGTCCTCGTCAGTGAAATGTTTCAAGCCTTTTTCCTGTTTTCAAATGGAATCTTTTGTTTTTTACTATTATGTCTTGAGAGTTCTTTATGTATTCTAAATATGTGTCTTTTGTCAGATATGTCATTTGCAAGTATTTTCTCCCAGTCTGTATTTTCATCCTTAAAAAAGAGGGACTTTTGGACCAGGTGTGGTGGCTTACGCCTGTAATCTCAACACTTTGGGAGGCCGAGGCGGGGGGATTGCTTGAATTCAGGAGTTTGAGACCAGCCTAGGCAGCATAGCAAGACCTCATCTCTATAAAATTAAAAATTAAAAAAAAATCAGAAAATTAGCTGGGGATGGTGGCATACACCTGTAGTCCCAGCTACTTGGGAGGCTGAGAGGTGGTGTGAGGACTGCCTGAGCCCAGGACTGAGAGGTGGTGTGAGGACTGCCTGAACCCTGCCACTGCTCTCCAGCCTGGGTGACAGAGTGAGACCTCCAACTCAAAAAAAAAAAGGGGGGACTTTCGGCCAGGCACAGTGGTTCACATCTGTAATCCCAGCACTTTGGGGGGCCAAGGCAGGAGGATTGCTTGAACCCAGGAATTCGAGACCAGCCTAGGCCACACAGTGAGACCTATCTCTACAAAAAAAAAAAATTTAATCAGACTTGGTGGTGAATGCCTGTAGTCCCAGCTACTCCAGAGGCTGAGGTGGGAGGATGGCTTGAGCCCATGAGTTCCAGGACAACCTGGTTAACTTAGCAAGACTCCATTTCTTTAAAGAAAAAAATTAATTTAAAATTAAAATTAAATTTCCTCTGTAGTGAAAATTAGACATTTTTCTTGTCATTATTTCCTAAACAATACAACTATTTGCATAGCATTATGCTGTATCAGGTACTATAAGTTATCTGGAGATAATTTATGGTGCGTGAGAGGAAATTAATACATTACCTACAAATACTCCGCCATATCAGGGACTTGAGCATTCACAGGTCTTGGTATCTGCAAGAGGTCCTAGACTTGATTCCCCACAGATAAATGAGGGACAACTGTCTACAGACGTACCCTTGATTTTTGTTGAGCTCTTGTATCCTGGGGATATTCTGCTTAGACAACCAATGTTACCTGCACATAGGGAGAGTTTTACTTCTGGCTTTCCAATCTGTATTTTCTTTCTTTTTTGTTGTATTATACCTGTTATTTCCAGCCCCATGTTGAATACATACTTTTTAAAAGTATGTCTTCACTTTCAAGACATACTTTTAAAAATTATTTCTTTCTTTTACAAGTAAAAATATGCTTTCTTACCTAAACTACCTCAGCATTTTAAAAAATGTATCTGTTGATCACCATTTAATAGGCTTGTGCTCAGTGCACACCTCTATGCTGAGAGCTGGGGATCGGAGGTGAGTGATCCCCAGCTTGTTTTTGGCACAGCTCTTATTCCAGAAGGAGAAACATACTAGGAAACACACAGTAGCCCACCTGGGATGGACTGGCCCCTAAGGAGGTGAGTGCAAGCTCTAAGGACAGGCACAACAATGTTGAAAGCAGCCCATTTTCTGCTCTCCCTCCTCCAGTTGGGTTGGGCAGGTGCTGGTAGGAGTTGGAGGGGACCTGCAAGTGGCCTATTTCCAGCACATGGAGGGAAGCAGCTCGTCTACACAAGCACAAAGGATTATGTGGTCCTGGAGACCCAAAGATTTGCTTGCTCAGGGTCCTTCAAGTGGTGCCATTTTCACAAATGAATAAGGGAAAGTTCGGTTCTGACATGGGGTTTTTAAGTTAAGTCCTCCTCTGAGTGGGCAAGAGATAAAAACATGTCGTGAAGATCCGGTGTCTAAAATGCGCAGCTGGTGAAGCTGAGCTATGGTCGTCCCTTCACGGTGCGGAGTCAAAAATAGCTCTGTTCCTAGAGGCTAGAAAAACTGAGTTCATTCCTGGCCCAAACAAGGACGGTGGGTCCAGCTGTGTGCGCACGTGTCTCCTGCCTGCTGGGTCAGACCTGCGCTGTTTCCAGTGCCCTCCCAGACCCTCCTTCCTGCAGGAGATGGTTGGTTAGAAAGATGGTTAGAAAGATGACTGTGAACCTGGCCATCTAAGCTCTCGCCTTCCCTGGAGAAATGCGTGCTGGGATTCTGAGGCTTAGGAACTCCGCTTCTCCAGAAATCAAGATCCCCACTCTGAGAAGTAAGGAAACATCCATGATATGTTCAGCCCTTGGCGTCCACCCATTCATTCACACTTACTCAAGCACTTTTTTTTTTGAGTTGGAGTCTCACTCTGTAGCCCAGGCTAGAGTGCAGTGGCACGCTCACGGCCACTGCAGCCTCGACCTGCTGGGCTCAGGTAATTCTTCTGCGTCAGTCTTCCAAGTAGCTGTAACTACAGGTACAAGCCACCATGCCCGGCTAATTATTTGATTTAATGTAGAGATGAGGTCTCATCAAGTTGCCCGGGCTGGTCTCGAACTCGTGGGCTCAGGCAATCCTCTCATGTCGGCCTCCCAAAGTACTGGGATTATAGGTGTGAGCCACTGCGCCTGGCCACTCAAACACCTTTACTAGAGATCTGTGGTGCTTCCCGCTTGGCCTGCCCAAAATGCCAGGTGCACAGGTGGGGATAAAGTCTTCCTGAATCCTGGTGAGCGTGGGGTGACGTGAGGTCGATGAGTCAGGGGTCCTGAGACCAACAGGCAGACTCAGTTTCCCTCCCCGGGTGTCACGTTCAGGAATCCAATGGTTTCCTCAGCTCTGGGTCTGATCAGTGACTGCTGTCCAAATAGTTACTTTGTCATCCCTGAGAAGCCAACCACTGTCTTCCTTTATGAACTTCAGGCGCTTGCAGCCTGAGCTTCTCACCAGTTTCTTCCCTCTGGGTCTCCAGGTCCTGCCCTTTCTTTTGCAATTAGATGTCAATTGTTTATTTAGCCTCATCACTGCCATCATGCCTGCACATCAAAGTCATCTTTTGTTCTCATTTGCTTCTTCTCTGAGAAACTTGAAATCACTGCATTAAGAGAGTCCCTGCAACATCTGCAGGGCATTCACTCTTGGAGCATGGCCCGCTGACCTCAGAGCAGCTCGGAAGGGGAGGCACAGCCGAGCCCAGCTCTCTCCTCCTCCTACCTACCCCGTCGCTGCAGCCCTATCCTGCCAGACAGTCCAGGGACGGCGACAGCTTTCAGCATCATTGGGAGGAAGCCCAGAACTTCTAAGGTTTCAACTAAGACCAGAAGGAACTGCTCCTGGCATATTCCCAGAACCAGAAGCAACCTTCCCTCTTCAGTTACACCTTGAGGTGATGGCCGTGCCCTTAGTTACTTCTGGTTTAGGCCAAGCCCACCCTTCTCATTTCACTCTGGGGTACTGGGCCTGGAGCCTGCAATGACATTTCCCAGACGCTCTTGGCACCTGAGCTCTTTTTTTTTTTTTTTTGAGTTGGAGTCTCACTCTGTTGCCCAGACTGGAGTGCAGTGGCCACTCCCGGCCATTGCAGCCTCAACCTGCTGGGCTCCGGTGATCCTTCCGCCTCCGCCTTCCAAGTAGCTGGAATTACAGGCGCGCGCTACCACGCCCAGCTAATTTTTGATTTATTGTAGAGATGATGTCTTGCCAAGTTGCCCAGGCAGGTCTCGAACCCGCGGGCTCATCTGAGCTCCTTTTAGGCTCTCAGTCAGAGGCACTGGGGGAAGACTGGAAGGTGAAGGAAAGAAGGGCACCTCTCCCATTGTCAGCAACAATGGCCCTCTTCCAGTGAGTGCAGAAGTCCCAGCTCCACCTCTTGGGCTCTCCAGGCACTGGCCCACGGGCACCCCTCAGAGGTCCCAGCACCAGCTGGGGTGGCCTAGCCTTCAAGATACAGGGTGCCGGTCATGCCCAACTCTTCCCTTTTGTCCTGCCAGCCCTAGGAGTTGTAACTGCTCCCTACAGTTGCATGTTGTGGGTTACCTCGAGACCTACTTCATTCTTTTAGACTTCTAACATCCATATGACCAATTCCTGGAATTAAACCCCTTTTGTTCGAAATACCTACTGTGCTTTCTCTTCCTGGACCCTAACTGATACAGTTCTTGGTATCAGGACTAGTGCTTATTTGCCACCTTCTGGGACACATGTAATTTTCTAATGCGTCTAAGGCTACTTCTGCTCATTGGGTCCATTTAGTCAGATGCCAATGTAATAGATCAGTGTGATATTCTGTGGAACAGCAGAATTAACCTACAGACAAGATTATGGCCTGACAGAGGTATGTGGCATAGCCCTGAGGCTAGACAAATGAAGATGCATTGCTACCTCTGAAGCGCCTCCTTCCTGGTTGGATCCTGCCGGATGCATCTTCAGCCATGGCATCTGAGAGTGAACTACAAGGAGGCAGTCAAAAAACCAGAATTATCTTCTGGAGGGTGGGCTCCTCATAGTACAGGCTAACCCCACTAGGTAAGTGTTCTAGGAACCCATCAGCATCAGTGTTGTCGTGAGAGGCTGCATTCGGCTTTAGTGAGTTTTCTTTTTGGAGAGTCTTTCAACTATTTGCCCATTTCATGATGGGTGATTTATGAGTGCACCTGCCCATGCCACAGGGAGTAATCAGTTTTTGATGAAAAAAACAGCATGACCCTTGTGCCCTACCCTTCCTATGCACTTGCCTCAAGTGACTTCTTTTTGTTCCCCTGAATGAAAAAAGTCCTCCAAGGGAAACATTTTGCCAACGTGGAGGAGGCGAAACAAAAAATGGCAGAAGTACTGAAAGCCATCAAAATGGATGAGTTCAAAAACTGTTATGAGCAGTAGAAAAAGTGTCTTGATAGGCTTGCATCAAACGGAGAGTACTCTGAAGGTGACTGAAGTTTAAACATGTAAGAATACACATTTCTTAATAAACAAACTCAGGATTTTGTTTAAAATCCCCCCTCGTACATCTGCTGTTGAAGTCTCACTCTGTCGCCCAGGCTGGAGTGCAGTGGCACGCTCACAGCCACTGCAGCCTCGACCTGCTGGCCTCAGGCTATCCTTCCGCCTCAGCCTTCCAAGTGACTGGAACCACAGGCATGCACCACCATGTCCGGTTAATTTTTTGATTTATCGTAGGGATGAGGTCTCACCAAGTTGCCTAGGTTGGTCTTGAAGCCCTGGGCCCAGGCAATCCTCTCGCCTGTCTCCCAAAGTGCTGGGATTATAGGCGTGAGCCACCGCATACGGCCTAAAACTTTACATATTTTCTGGGCATGGTGATGCGTACCTGTAGCCCTAGCTACTCGGGATGCTAAGGTGGAAGAATTGCCTAACTCCAGGAGGTTGTGGCTGCAGTGAACCATGATCATGCCACTGTACTCCAGCCTAGATACAAGTGAGATTCCAACTAAAAAAAAAAAAAAAAAGCTGAATAAACAGATTGTGGCATATTCAT